>JACDQD010000001.1:44051658-44075342 GCA_019843655.1 Lethocerus indicus
TTTAAAGTACGTTTAAAGTCTTTATTGGGTTTTATAAGAGACCGCGCATCCCCATTTCCGTTATTAATGGTTACGAGTGGAATAAAGTCAAAGTTGCTTTAATGACGCGACTTTCCGTCTTGGAGGTTTGTCATTCGTTGATTAAAGAAGATCACCGTTAATAACTTGTCGCAATATTCAGATCCGGATACGTAACTCGTAAAAAATTGAAATAAAAGACGTTTTATCTTATCTGGCCGCCCCGGTCTACCTACCTTCGGTCGCTTGAGTAACAAACTTTTACGAGTCCTCATATTTTATTATTTGTTTACCAGACTGGAATCGTGTTCTGAACACTCGCCGATTTGATTCTCCCTTTGCGGCCCGTTTATGAGCCTCGGGATGATCCGGAATTATTTCAGACAATACTAAATTTTATTTTTTAGCTCCGCGACGGTTTTTTAATCACCTTCCTACGGGAAAATCGACGACTCAACGTAATAAGCGAATTTCCAAATATAAAACTTCCGCGCCGTTTCCTTTGTCTTAGACCGGTTTTCGCTATCCTCCATCGTCGTTAGTATTCTACCCCCTAGAGCCCCAACTTCGGACTCTACTGCAACTATTCAAATTAATTATTGCAATTTTCAAGTTCGTACCCCGGAGTGTGGTGCGGACAGGTACTTAACTAAACTTCGTTGGGTGCACTTGCACCGATAAACTAGCGCCCCACTGAGGGTGGTGCGGAAATGTACGCAACTAAAGTTCGTTGGGTGCACTTGCACCGATAAACTAGCGCCCCCTGAGGGTGGTGCGGCAATGCACTTAACTAAAGTTCGTTAGATGCACTTGCACCAATTAACTAGATTACTAAAAATAAACTTTTTTCATTTAATTTTAGATCAACAGAGAACCTTTTATGATCGTAAATACACAATACAGGATAGGTTTCCTGTCATATATTTGGAAATCAGATTAATAGTTATGATCGCTGTGTGATCAAATATATATTTGACCGATAATCAGACAGAGACTTAAGCCGATTAACAAAATTCCTCGCAACCAAAATAAGATAAACAACACCTCCCAAAAACACAATAACAAGACACATATATAAACACACGATTAACAGACAACCACCACAGTACAAGTGACAGTGACAGTGCAGTGAGGATGCCCAAAAAACATCTAAAGTGACTGACACCGCTACTGAAGATGACGAGCAGCCGAACCCGGTCTAGCAAAAGACTAAATTAGCGAGAGGTGACAGAAACACACGAAATCTATGGTATTCCAACCCCTCACAGACCACAAAACAGGTATTCTAAAACATTTGTTTACTTCCCTGCAGGAGTCCGGTGCGAGCCGAGTAACTGCAACGACGATACGCTGTTGAAGTGTATATCAATCAAAATTGAGGGTTTCAATTTTGCCACCATGAAAGAGGAGTTGAACACCGTCTGCCCGTATGTATACAATTTTTTAATTTAATTTGATAACTGATCGATATTATAGTAGATTTTGCGTTCTTCTTAGCCTTTGTTCCTTTGCTATTAGTAAAAGATAATACAAAATAAATAGCCAAAACGGATTAGTTTTAGCGATTATATTCGAGTTCGCGACCTCGGATCGTTTAATTAGTTATTCAATTGAGGAAACCACGGCCCGGCACAGGAGAGATGAAAACTGCTTTTACGCCGCAATTGTTGCGAATTTTCCTGTTTCAACTAATTGGACGAAAGAGGCCGACCTACACCCAGCCTGAACAACAGATTTCAGTTAGCTCGTTAGTGAACAACCGCTGCCTCATTTCAGGAGCATTTATAAGGCCGCCGCTCGCTACACTGCCGGCAAGGTGACCGTCCATGACGCCGGAAAGGATTATTCTGGATAAGGAGCTATTGAAGGGAAATTGCCAAGTCGCCAAATCGGTAGGGGTTCAGCGTATCTCATCGTAGTCCGAATTATTAAATTACAATTTACGGCGGGAATTTTTCTAATGGAAAACTGAAGGGAAATAGCAGGTGCTGTAAACAAAACATTGTGGAACTAAAATTCGGACACCCCGACATTATCTCCCAAAATGCTCACGTCGGCGTATGGATCTTTCCGGTCCTGAAGCTATCCTGGAGGTTTTTGAATTGTTATCTCAGTCTCGATGAACTATGTGAGGAATTAATACTAATCACGTACTCGTGACATGGCTAAAGCTAATAGTGGTAAAATAAACGTAACAAGTCTGTTCGCGTTAGGTAACCAGGGATGACGTCGCAAGGACGACGTGGAGATTATTTATAGATGGATTTGGACACGAATGACTATCGCAGTGTGCAGCAATTTATATATATATATATATATATATATATATATATATATATATATATATGATCACTCTATAATAACCTCTATAGTTACCTCGATTTATTGTGAGATACCGGGTAATTTCATGGGGTAAAGTCACACATAATAAAATGTCGGAATCCCGCCCTCCTCTGCTAAAGGGAACTTCTGGGGTCACGGAGTTATCACGGAAAAATGAGTTTCCGATCAAACTCAGTAGATATGTCGATCGCGGATATCCCCACAGCGCATAAGGTTAAGACTAGGCATACAAACCTCTTTGAAAAGGTATCAAGTTTCTTCGTGAAATGGTCTTTTTTAAATTGCAGGGACCTACTGGCCGGGCTTAGATGCGTGGACAACTACACGAAGAATTGCTTGGACCCGGAAAAACGGTCACATTTCAACATGCTTTACTCAGAGACGAGCATGACAACGCAAGCAATCTGCCAGGAGGGCCCCTACCAGGAAGGTTGTTAACCCATAAGATTTAAACCGTAGCCGTAATGGTCGTGTAAACTGTAAATATCATACGGTTTTTTTTTTGAGTCCAGAATTCTTGAGGCACGCCCCATGCATGTTGGTCATGAAGAACGGGGACTGCTCCTGGAGCTACGATCAGAACATGCGGGACACGGGGGAAGACAGAGACGCCAAACTGTGTTGGTAAGCCACAAAAGCCAACCATTTAATTGCACCCAATTCGGCTTTCATAATATTAAAAACGTATAATATTAAATTAAGGTATTTTCGCGTGGATTCTGGTTTGTTCCGATTTCGGCTTGTCAACCATAGAGCATAGCCCTAGTACTAATAAAGCTGTTTTGCGACCCCCCCAATATCCTTCGATATCGTATAAGAACAAGGACGTATCAGAATATTTTATGATACTACGCTTCCTATTTTTGCGTTCTGAGCGGCAATTACGTTAAATAGAAAATTTATCTATGAAAGTGAGGAATTGAAACAAATAGGAGGCCACACTACAGGTTGACATTTCAGTGTGGGGTATTAAATGAGGGCAATTGATAGGGTCAAACTGCCGAGACTATTGAAGGAATTGGAGCCCGATAATTATTTCTTCGGTAGCCTTTTATCGTCCTTACTTAGTGCCCATCGCGATTTTAGGATCTCTTAAGTATTAACAATTACAGAAATGCTAGATTCGATCACTACAAATAGTAATCCCCGTACCGACTCAGAATAATCGACGTAACCCAAGACCATTCTGAACTCGTAATCTACAAAGACATATCGAAACCGACATGGACATACGGCATAGGACTATGGGGTCCCACCACACACACATCGCTTGCATCTGGAGATTCCAACGAAAAGTCCTTGAAATAATCTTTAATTCTCCCCGGTATGTTTCAAAACACAGCTTTCACCACGACCTCAACATACCGAAAGTCGACGAGTTTATAAATTCCGGTTCCTAATGTTTCATTCCCTTCTCTCTCTCCTCATGCTAATTCATTGAATCCCACTCATCTGTTACTCATTCATTATCCCCCCGCCAATACAAACAGTTTCGTGTTTAGAATTTGAAACTAGTATAATGCAATTTCATTCATAAATCCGTCTAGCCTTCTTATTAATTAATATGGCAGATTTAATTAGCTATATGGAAAATTATAATCTGGATTTCCGGTTTCAGCTCGATGAGGAACTACCTTCGGTGTTCGATAGAGCTTGTCCAGAAGAACTGCGGAAACGAAACAGCCAAATTCACAGCCGGTTATCTCGACAGGCTTACCAACGCCGTCCAGGTAGTTGTACCTAATCCTTCGTAGAAACAAGTTTTGCAAAGTGTTGGAACAATGGAATAACCTATGTAGCTCTGTCGAAATACCTTATTCCGCTTAATACAAGCCAAAAACAAAATTATAGCTGCACATTTGACCGGAAGTTGGTTTTCAGAAACAAACCGCGTAAGTTTTTACTTGAATTCAAGAACATTTCCTGGGCTACAGATTCTCATTAGAATTCGGAACAGAACAACTACGAAGTGAAAAGTTGCTGTTACAAAAGGCTTTCAATAGTAGTAGCGAAATTCAAATATGTACTGAAATTTCGTTTGTATTGAGGAGGAATTCAGATGTCGCAGCTGATACTGTTCACGTTAAATCCGGAGCATGATTATCGGGAACGTAATAATCAGTACAGAGTAATTTATTTTGGGAAAATCGAGCACAAATTAGTTATTTAAAGAACGTGTAAATTAATATTTGTAATTCAAATGGAAAGACAGATGTTTATTTCGGCGTTTGTATAATTGCAGCTTTTTAAGAAAAGGCGCGATCTTGTAATGATAAAATATATTATATATAATTTTATCCTCTCGAGAGATACGAGATATTTAATATTTCTCAATAAACATTTTCCAGGTACCCTTCATAACGGAATGGGCTGTTGCTAATACAAAATATTCTTGCGTTAAGTTTACAAATTGGGAGCGGAACATTAATAATAATTACTATTTACATGAAAATTATTTCCCGCTGTTTATTCCACTACTTTTGTTTTTACTGTCGGTAACGGGCAAACAGGTTTTTGGGTTGAAGGGTCGGGTTTTCTTTCAGGGCCGTAGGCGGAAAAATCAAATTATGATTTTGTTATTACACTTCATCATTGAACTGGTTCCGTCTATATTGCAATAGTGAAGTCGGTTTCCGCTTTTGCTTTGGCTGACTCCAACGGGACAGGAGGAACCAATTTCGAAATGACGGAGGCTCGATGCCAGCGTTAATCGAAGAGATATCGAGTGGTGGCGGCGAGGGGATCCGATTGAGACGAGCAAACACACATAAAAGGCCTCGCCCCGAATATCAAATATTTGTTTGGCAAATAATTTTCCGAAACGATCTGATAAAACGGGAGCATTATGCCTGGGACCGGGCTTAAAAACTGCACAGCCGCGTCATGCTTTCATATTGTGTACAGTACACTAATCCATCGCAATACACAGTGAGGACGCACCCTGGGCTGATATATTGTAGAACACACGAATATTCGATAATGTAAAATAGTGGCTAATATGTATATGTGTCAATATAACGTTAACAGTTTTGTATTACTAAATAATTAAAAGTTTTCAGTTGCAGCAGGCCCAGGCCAGCCCCCTTTCCCAGCTAGGGTTTAGCACCCTTTTCTTAGAGCCATAAACCCTAAGATCGAATAGCCCCTTTTCCCCCTTTTTCAAACCGAAACACCACGCAGTTTTGGTAGTGAGTGGTGTAACATATTATTCACATTCTTGGTGCACTTCTTTGCTGTGGAAATAAAGTGATTTGTTTTGTTTTAATCATTTTTATATTTGTTACCGCAAAAACCTAAGTTATATATATATACATACATCATTACCACTGATGTACTGATGTACTATGTGTACTTTTACTGATTAATGTACCCGCAAAAGTTCGGAATAGAATCATTTCCTGTCAAGTCCCTGTTTCCACCGACCTGTTTTGATTTTCAGTACACGCACTCCTGTCAGCAAAAACAGTGAGGTAATTACGCGTTTCGGCTACCGATAAGGCACTCAGTTTATCAAATCTGTTAAAGTACTTTTGGATCCCCTATACACCACCTCTTAAAAGCGTGCCATTTAATTTAGGGACACCATCTATCTAATCCGTTTTAATTTTAGATGAAATTATTCTAAGTTGAGGAAGGTTGTGTTTCAGACGCATTGCCGGAGCGACTCGGGAGATTTAAGAAAGTGTTCGGAATACAAGGGAAGAGGCGGAGGGTCGGCCGGCCCCACTCCGATACTGTTAGCGACACTTGCGCTGCTAGCCGCTTTATCCTCCCTCTAGCTACCGTCCCCCTACAAGCCCCGTTAAGAACGACGGAAAGACTCCTTCATTTTTTAATAAAAAATATTCTAATACAATTTTAGCGCCGAAGCCGCCCACCATATAGCGATTTATATTTATTTTCGGATGAGTTAAAGAAAAGAGCGGGGCAAAGGGAGAGAGCCAGCCTGTCGCCGAATTCCGAGCCGTCCCGCGAACGATCACCGATTTGCTGGGCGCTTACCATTTAGCAGTGGTCCACGTCACTCCAGACAAAAGCAATAAATGAGAAAAAACCCGTGGGGGGTTCGTAGACTAACAAAAAAAACATTGTAGACATCGCACCCATTTTGCTGAGGACTCCCAATCTTATTAAACGGTTATTTATTTTGCGGATACGTTTGTACGATATATGTATATATTATAAATATTATAAAATAATGTTGTGTTATTGAATTGTAATCTATTAAAGTATGTTTTACCGATTTGTACCCGTTCTATTTATTCCTGCATTTCCTGAACGCCCCTTTGCGACTTGTGTAAATATATTTACTTATCTTATCATTATTAGTAAACAAGTTCATTCTTCCGTCTTTTTAGTATTATATCTAATTTTACAATATTAACGCTGCTTTTCGCGATAATATTTGTCTAGATATAAGAGGATATTCGGTTTAACGTCAGACTATAAATTATTTATAGTGGAAAATTTTTACGGTTAATTTCTAGGAATGCTATGTACAAACTTATGTAAAGCAATTATTATTCCTAAACGCTTAATTAAAATTATAATACTTGAAATCGATATTATAAACTATTTTAATATAATCGAATTTAATATAACATTTATTCCTTCATATTCTTTCATATATTCTTAGATTCTGTTGGTAATATAGTGATATACCTTCATACAGAGACAAATCAAGTAAAGAACATCTGAAAACGGAAATTTTTTTATAAAAAAATTCATCGAGGATGTTCTGGGCCTGTTTCAGTTTCTTCTCAGGTTGGTTATAATATAGTATACTCTGATCGCGAGTATCATGAAAGAATTCAAGAATAAATGAAACTGCGCCCTTCTCAATGGTCCTAAGCTAGATCGGCTTCGGCTTCTCGCCATTAAGCCAGTCTGGTGTATAGGCCAACTAAGTTAGGTTTATCAATGCAAGCTGGATAAGGTTTTAAAATGTTTTAAATTCGGAAAAATTTGGATGTAATAGGGCCAACCCTTAAACCTTCACAGCAGACAATTCACCTACCATACAAAAATGGAAAATAAATTTCACGTAACGTGCTTTAAATTAATAATAAACAATAAAATTTACTGACTGAATACTCCATCTGCAAACGATAAGATTAAGTTCCTTAGTAATTCACTGAAGGAACACTTCTGAAGATGGCGAGAGACCGAAGCCGGCCTAGCATAAAGACCAAATTAATGGATTGAGGTTGAAGATCGCAAGAGTGATGGCATTTAAAACCATCGCGAACCATCAGACAGGTATATGAAATAAAAAATAATTTAAAAACGAACGAACATTAAGACGTCTAAATGAAAGAACATTCCTCAATAATATCCGGAGCTCATCGCGCTAGGATTGCGTGGCCAGATATATTTTAAAAAAGTAATTAGTATCAAGACAGTGTTTTTCATTTACGTACCATAAACGCGCAAACAGCTCGGTACATAAGTTTACTTCTCGACGAGCTAAACCGGTTCCAGGCTGTTCTATCCGATTGGAAAGAATTGCGGTATTATGATATCTCTACGGGATTAAAACATGAAGTAAGAACGGAATCGGCTTTTTATCTGGCCCCGTTCCGGCCAAATACACCGCGGGCCGTGTCCGGAATGCGGGGGCGAAACAACCACCAGACCGACTGTTTCTTATTATAATAGAGCTCACGTAACGCACAGCCTAGACAGCGCTATCTGTTCTCTTTCACGCCACTTTTCTTTTCCTATAAATTCACCGTCGAATCTCCCGCCTATATATGGATACACCAGCATTCGCTAGTTTATAATTTATAAATGATTGTAAAATTAATAAATTCCCTATAATAGGCGCTAATATTTTATTCTTATCTGGTCTTAAGCTACCTATTTATGTGTTAATACCAAGTCGAACACGTTTGACAATTATGTATAATGTCAAAAAAAATAACGTGGGTGTTATTATAAGGGGGGGGGGAGGAATGATATAGGCCTTCATCAGCCTTTTTCACTACTTGTTAATATTTCGCTAAACTCGTTCCTAAAATAGTCTTCCATTCGTGATTTGTTTAGGGTAGAAAACGTGAAATTTGCCGCCAAGTACGGGATGAAATGTAACCGACTGCCTTTGGTCCAAGTCGACTAGCTAGGCTGCTTCGCGGACTTGTTCGGGCACCATTAGGACGCAGTAATGTACCCTCCGGAGGCGGGACAAAAGGCGAAACGGCCGTGAGTAAAATATTCTGAGAAATCGAAATTCCCCCGCCTCTTACTAAATATTAGACCGGTAAAGTCGAGGAAGGGAGAGGAAACTTATCTTAAATAAAAGGTAAATCGGAACCGGGAGTGTATGTTTAGTCAGTTGTGGATAATTCCCATCAGAAATATTGGGTCACGGTTCACCGGCAGTAATAGCCTCTACTCGGTTTCAGGCCTCTTCCTCCTTTACGGTAGACCGATGGAGACGGGGAAAAATTTCCCCATTTTATCTTCGATATAAACCTACTTTAATAAGTCCCGTCTATATATTTGTTGCGTATACATGTGTATATATATATATATATATATATATATATATATATATATATATATATATAATATTCACGCACGGGTGCACATACGAGGTCGCCGAATCCGATTTATCGGAATTATTTATTGCACCCGCAATTTTTATGCGTTAATTGCACGAGTCGCTGCGTAGTTTGAAAAAGTGATGTTTCATCGGGAAAATAATGGTAGTCTTATAGACTGGATAGCATCCCTCCCGCAATTACAATCACGATCTCGCGTACACTCGAGTTTACACTATCCACTAACGGAATGCCGGTGAAGGTTGATATTCCAAAACCTCAAGGACCATGAAATAGATATCTCCAACAACTTTTTTCTATAAATATAATACGTAAATTACTCGACAATTTTATATACTATTAATTTACATTAGGACCCATTATCAGTCCCCCTATATTTTTTTCTAAACGGTTTAGCTTACCGCAATAAACTGGAGGAGGTACTGAAAAAAGGAAGCGTGATTATGTTCCACAAATGCTCGAAACTTTACATCAAACTCCGTTCGATGTCTTAATTGGCCCCTCCAAGTATAATTAACGGAAGGGTTTAATTATTTAACTTCCTCTCGTTATAAAGCTCAGTAGAAACAGGTAGGAGGCATATTCCTTCTTGAATCGATGGTCGGCACTCGCCTATCCCAAAATGTTTGTTGTTATCTCAGGAATCGGCGTTTCGGGGTTAGCGGTACCTCGGCGCTGATTACCGATCGGTCCGCTCTATCCACAACGCCTTTTTTTACCAGGCTAATCGACTCCCCCGAGAGAACTGCGCCCTACCCCAAAAGGGTTCGATAACCGGTCAAGTCGACCGGTGAGCCGGATGAAAATAAATCGCTTCACGCCGTCTCCCCCAACCCACTCGGGCAACCTAATTATTTCAAGTACTGTCCTAAGTTGATTCTGTCAACTAGACTCAACCCTATTACATTTCAAACATGAATTTTACAAGTGAAAATTTAAATGAAATACTCGCTCAAGTGGGTTCCGAGGACAGGAAAAATCCCGGAATAGCGGGAACTGCTAATCGTTGGTTTTTCGACAGTATTATGTGATTCGTACACAGGTAGTGAGTGATAACTTAATAGACTTGTTTGATATACCTGTTTTGTGGTCTGCGAGGGGTTGGAATACTTTAGGTTCGTGATGTTTCTCCTCTCGCTGGTTTGGTCTTTTGCTAGACCGGTTTCGGCTGCTCGCCATCTTTAGTAGCGGTGTTAGTCACTGTTAGCACTTTGGATGTTTTTTGGGCATCCTCACTGCACCGTCACTTTCACATGTACTGTAATGTTTGTTAGTATGTCAGTCGTTTATATATATGCATATATATATATATATATATATATATATATATATATATATATATATATATATATATATATATGTGTTCTGTTATTGTTATTGGGGGTTATGTTCACTACACTGGCCGCGAAACCTACAAAATCACCAACATCTTTAAAAAACTAAAATTCAGAATATCGTACAGAACAACCGATAAACTAGAAAAACAACACATCAACACACAACAACAAAATAAACCCAAACAAAGCGGGATATACAAGATAACATGCGGATCGTGCGATGGATTCTACATCGGCCAAACCGGGCGAAAAATTGAGGACAGATACAAGGAACATATAAAAGCCATAAAATACAAAACAGATTCCAATTTCACCAACCATATCATAAACACCGGGCACGAAACAATGAACATCAAAAGATCATTAAAGTTATTACACCCAGGCAAAAAAGGAAAAGAATTAGATATTATAGAAAACCTGGAAATCTTCAAACATAAGAAAAGCAACATTATAAATGAGAAAATTAATTCCCAGAGTGACGCGATATTTACACCTATAATCCTCTTAAATCACACCCGCCCAACCATCACACCATCCCCTTCCGACAATCGACTCACACTTAGAAAACGGATTAACAAAATTCGAAGACAAACATAACCCCCAATAACAATAACAGAACACATATATATATATATAAACGACTGACATACTGACAAACATTACAGTACATGTGAAAGTGACAGTGCAGTGAGGATGCCCAAAAAACATCCAAAGTGCTAACAGTGACTGACACCGCTACTGAAGATGGCGAGCAACCGAAACCGGTCTAGCAAAAGACCAAACCAGCGAGAGGAGACAGAAACATCACGAACTTAATAGACTTGTTTGTAGATAGAGTGACAATGTCTGAGCGCTGAAAATTGCTGTCGTAGGAGCGCGTTCGGCTCGAAGAGCGTCCTGGGTACCGAACTAGGTCTCCGTGTTGCTTCATCCGGCAAGTACTGCGGGCCATCGAAATTGTACAATGACAAACAATAAATCTCCTAAATAAACGTCGATATTTAAAAACATTTGTAGAACGAGTGGAGAACTTTCCTGTTTCGGGTCGCGGGTCGGGATTATCGTCACCCACTAGACCGGTTACAACTTCTCGCCATCGTCAGTAGCATTCGGCCAGCGAAGTAATGAGCTACTTGCACTTCTCCGGTAGTCACGACACCGTTACATTTCGTAACATTTTTTTAAGGGTTGCCGAAAGTGTGAGCTGTCGATGGACCGCGCGCACGGGCGAATGAAAAGAATTTAATGAAACTGGTAAATAGGTTTACAGGACCGGATTCTATTCGGGTGAAATTGAACGCCACTGGAAAATTCGGAATTAAGATTCATAATCGCTGATAACTCCCTGCCCGCGGCATTTGCATAATGCTCATCGGGACTGAAGGCGTTGAGCGATGACCGGCATCTGTCTCCTTTACTTTTTACAGCCCTAAATTGGAAACTTAGGGTCCCGGTTTCGGGGAAAAATAAATTCCCACCTTCCGGCTTGGGATTGAATCGTGAGCCGATCATCACGATGCCCATTGGACACGGTGCCTAGACAGGCGCCAAGCTCACACTCTAACCGTTACACTATTAATGAAACAAAACAAAACCTTAGAATTATTTTAACCATTTCCTGTAGTAATATATATATTTTAAGTTTCCTGTTTATAATATGATATATTATTTATAATCTTGTATGACACTGTTGGTATCTCACATAACGGGTTTCAACTTCATAGACTACATTGTAGCAACAGTATTACAATTTAGTAGCATAATTCAAGTCAATAGGCTGCAATTCCGATAAATTACTTTTATAAATGTAATTTTTCCGCACTTAAATGAGCCGGTCATCACACATTCTCACATCATTTAATACATAAAAATATACTTCGTTTTATTATATTATAAATATTCGCGTTGAGCCTGTAATGGTGCATATAACATCAAAATATAAAGGCAGGCCACTAAAGAAGATCGCGAAGAGTCCCATCAGGATCCTAGTGTCGATATGTTCTGTTTTTTCACTGTTATTAGCCAAAAGATCAGGAAAGTAGAGATTGGAGAAAGCAGCTCTGGTTTAAAATCCCCAACACTCCTTGACATCTAAATTTTTGAAGCTTTAGTAAGTTAAGAAAAATAAAACTATTCCTTATTTTATTATGATTCTCTTATAATGCCAACTCAACAATAATTAGGGAATTAAGAAATAATTAAAACTAAGAAAGGTAAGATTAAAGAAATCAGGCTTTAGTTTGACCCCCTGCAGATTAACATAATTAAGATCTGTGATATAACTATGAAATTTACGTTATTGTAATTCATTTTTTACACATACCCCTCTTTTCTTCCATGCTAAAAGAGTATACAAGTTTCAAACTATCGAGTGAAATAAATAAATATTTCAATACAGACTTAGAGAGTATGCTGTAAACATTTTAAAAAAAGAAAAGGTGGAATGAATATTTAGATTTCAATTATAACTAATTACTGTACTGGAGTTATATCAGCTCCTCTTGTAATCAATCCATTTTTCAATTGATAGAAAATTGAAAGGAATATTTAGGTTAAATGAAACATAAACATATAGTTATCCAGATAAACATCAATGATAAAACAAATATAATATGTGATATGTCTTTATTTTATCTGTCTGTAAAGAGTATTGAGTAGGTGAGTTATATGATAGAAACTGAAAAAATAAATCAGATTTGCAATAAACCATAAATGTTGCAGTTAATGGTTGTATATTGCCTATTTTATACAGTCCATAAAAAATAATCTACTGAAAATTATTAAAAAAGAAGGAAAACATGTAAATTATTTATATTATTATTATGAATTTTATTTTTTAATTTTATTATCATTATTATTTATATATTATAATTTAATTATTTGTTGACAATAAAGTTAAATAATATTGATTTTTCATGATTATATACAGTTATATACATCATAAATATATTAAGAAGAGGTAATATTTTAATAAATTGTAATTTTATGTAAGGCTGGATCTGTAAAATACATAGAAATAAATATAACGGAATAACTGTTCTAGAATATTAATATTTTTAGAATATTAGGAAAATATGAAATATGTCTATTCAAAATTGTTATTGTTGTTAAACAGTTAGTTTCATTAATACATTCCATTACCACCAAATATAGTTATTTTTATTTATAAGATATGATTACATCTAACTTTAATGAATTTTAGACAAATGTACAGCTCTATCCATACTCACCAACAAATATAAAGTGAGAAGGTATATTTAAAAAATAATGAAAGAATAGACTAGAAAGTAAAGGAATAATGTTATTAATGAAAGGTTTTAAAATTTGTCTAACCTATAAATTAATTTAAAAATATTAGCTTTGTAAAATTTGTATAGAGCTCTAAATTATATGTTGGATGGAATATTGTTAGTTAGTATTTAAAACATATGGTGGTAAAATAAATGGTGAATTTTTGAATAATTAAAAGCCATTTTCTTAAATGTCTTTATTTTAGAAAATTGTAGTCATTATTGTAAAAACTAATACATACATCTATCTTCACCTGATAATTTAAAATGATGAATTAAGATGATGATTCAAAATTATGAATTAAAAAATGTGCTAAATTTTTTTGTGGGAATTTACAAACCAAGAAATTATCCCAATATATCTATCATTATTTCCCAAAATAATTGCATTATATATTGTAAATTATTCAGTAAACCAATTTTATAAATGATTAAAACAATATAAAAATGTCTTAATAAAGCCCCATCCAATTGAATAGATTTTTACAAATTGTGGGTTTGTAGACCATTTGAAAATTTCTAATAATTATGCTAATAAATATTAAAATCAAAGATGGAAATGGAAAATAAAATAGTTTTTAATGTAAAGCAAACATTTTATTTCAAACCATTAGTTGTTCAACATGATACATGCTTGTTTTATTGTTATTAATATTTCTTTATTTTTTTGAGAACTAGAAATATGTTATCATTTCAAATGAAGTAATATTATGGAGTATGTTTTGAGTCTTATAATGTTATACAATTAAATATTTATTATTCTTAAATTTATACATTTAATAATAATAAATAAGTAAAAAAATATTCTTTTTGAGTGAAATTAATACTTTTCCTATTACTGGCGTCATATTCTTTCTCCTTCAAATTTAATATCAGATCAGTTTTAAAAAGTCATAAGTAAATTAAGAAATATTTTTTAAAGCTTTATTTGTGAATAAATGGATTGGTAATTATGGTAGAAAAAGAATTTTTCCCAGTAGTTGTATCTTATGGACTTCAATATAGGCAATTTTTTATACTCGAACTTGGATATCTTTATTTTTGAATTAGCATACAGCCTTATTGTTATGCAATAATTTTAGTAATTTAAAAATGGCAAGTGTAATAGATTAAAAAGTGAATTATTTATTAGAGTAGGTTTACTTGTAATTTGAATATTGGAAATTTTATTTTTTAGCAATTCCACAATTATAGAACAATTAAACATTATCATATTTCAAGAAAATTAATAAAGGAACTTCTATTAATTTTCTATTTCTAGAATATTTCTATTAATCATGAAAAATAAATCAGATCCTAAAATTAAATAGGGTAATGAAAATGTAATCAGTTATAGATAAATAATGGCACGTTTGTACTGCCAAATAATTCTCCCGATTGTTGAACCATCATTGTAAAAACCGTTGCTTTAAAAAGAATTAGAAATTAAGAATCAGATTTGTTTTACATTTTTAGTTTTGAATAAATTGTTAACTGCAAATTCCAGTGAGTAAAGCTGTGTGTTAGTTCAAACAATCACCGCCAGGTGTCAGTACCGGTCGGGAATATTGATTTTAAAAAAGAATGAAGACTATATCTAATTCTTAAATCAATTAATAGTAGCAACTAAGATGATAAACAATACATATTATGAAATTCAATACAATTAATATTGAAGCATTTATTTTTATTATTTATTATTGATAATTATATAATAATAATTACTCCATGTTTGGTATGGTATATAAAAAATAACTTTGGATAGGTTTTACTTCATAGTATCACAATATTAATGGCTGAAATACATTTTGAAATATTTCATGGATGCACCACATAACATGCACCTTTAACATACAGCAAAATATTGATTTTTACAAAATGAAAATTAATGAAACTATATCTAATGTTTAAAGCATATTAATATTAACAACTAAAATTAAAAATTACATATTATGAAATTGCACAGGCTTAATAAACTTCAGAAAACTCAGTTCTTCAGTTTTTATCTCATAAATTAAAGCGTGACTAGTTTTTTTAATGCTATATATTATACTAATTGATAATCAAGATATTTTGTACTACTTAGTGAAAAAAACTGATCTGTTATTAATAGGTAAATGTGATCCATTAATAATTTTATTAATCTGGATCCAAAAGACTAACAAGGTCACTTATAAGGTGGGGTTTGTAAATATACAATAAATGTTAAAAATATTTCCATTTAAAATACTTAGGAGCTCTGCTAATTGAATTTTAACCCTTTCTAATTTTTTCCCTAAGACAGAAGATTTTTTCTCCTGTAAATTGAGATCCAGTAATTAGTTATCATACATTAATACTATATATGTGATACTAATTAATAATGTGCTATATTTTATGTTACTGTCAGACAATGTCTCTGTTGTGGCCAATTATAAATCCTCTTTCTATAATCTGGATAATCTGGCTATGGGGGGGGGGATTACCATTACAGGTAACTACCCATAGTGGGCTACAAAATGAGGAGTTGATTTCTGGATAATGCCTTGTTCCAGCATTTCTTGTATCTGAGCCCTAATAATCTCTCTCGCCGCCTATGGCGAGTCAGTGCCGAGCAGTCCATGGGGTCCGGCCCCCGGGCCGCTGCCGCGTAGGATGGGGTTGTCCCCACCTCCCTCTCATCAGGTAAGGGCAATCCCTCGCAAAATGCCCCTCTTCTCGGCACTGCCAGCACTGGAGCACCCTCGGCCTCCGGGCCGAACGGTCCGCCGGGCGGTACGTCTGTCGCGGTGTCCTCCGTGGGAACTCTGCCAGCTGCCTCTGATGTTGTGGGGGTGGTGGTGGCCTCTGGTATTGGGGGGGTGGTGGCGGCCTCGCCGCCGGTCGTGGCCACGCCTCCGCGGAGGCTCCCGACGTTGCCTGTCCCTTGTCCCGACCCCTTCCGACCGACACGTCCGTTCTTCCGTTTCGGCCCGGATCAGCCCGTGTCGCCGGAGTCGCGCGAACCGACTTGGCCAGCGGCTTGGGTAACCGCGGGCCAACTGCTGTTTGGCTATTTCCAGGAGGGTAACCTGGACACCCTCCCGAGTCTGGTCGGCCTCGAAGAGGGCCCCTATTTCTTCGAGGGCCGGTCGAATCTCGTCCACCATACGGAACGCGTATCTCAGCTCGTCTTCTCCCACTTCCCTGTCGCTCCTCAGGATACGGGCCCATCGTCGATGGACCGATGTCCGCATCCCGCCGTAGTGTTCCCGGAGGCGATTCCGGATTGTCGCCCACGTTTCCCCCGGTTGGGCCCCCATCTCTCGGAGCACCGTCCGGACGATCCGGTCGATCAGGGAGTGTACCAGCGGCCGGGTCATGTCGTCCGTTAGGACCCCGCTGAATATCTCCTTGTAGAGCTCGTCGGCCTCAGCCACCCACGATGTCACGTCTTTCGGGTGGCCCTCAAACATCCACAGCCGGTTAATCATTCTATCGACGTATACCGCCCTTTTATTCTGTGCCTGGATCCAGGCGGCAGACGTGGCTGCGTCCAATACTGTCCGTTCCGACGTCATCTCTTCCTTTCGGTCCTTCAGAACGAGGGTCACCGGCTTCAAAAGGGATCTCCGCTCCGCCAGGGTCACCACTCTTTTGAAAGTGAGGGAGAACGAGAAAAAAGTAGAGAAAAAAAACTGGCCCCTTTTGTCGTCCCAGGTTTCGGCACAACTTAGGTTTTTGCGGTAACAAATATAAAAATAATTAAAACAAAAGCAATCACATTATTTACACAGCAAACAAGTGCACCAAGAATGTGAATAGTATGTTACACCACTCGATACCAAGACTCGACTGCCTGGTGTTTCGGTTTGAATAAAGGGGAAAGGGGGGTATTCGATCTTACAGTTTATGGCTCTAAGACAAGGGACCCAAACCCTGGCTGGGAAAGGGGGCTGGCCTGGGCCTGCTGCAACTTATATATATATATATATATATATATATATATATATATATATATATATATATTTACTTATATAGAAAATGAGGGAGAATTCCTACAGAAAATGACTGTGGTTTATATATATATTATACTCTATATTCCCCATTAGGCTATAATTATCATGTACATATAATTATATAAATATACTTATATAGAAAATGGGGAGAATTTCTACAGAAAAGGACCGATGAATTACTTATATAGAAAATGGGGAGAATTTCTACAGAAAATGACTGTGGTTTCAAAATTCTTGACCGAAAGATATTTTTTATTTAAACATTCATTCTGAAAATACTACTTATATAGAAAATATTGGCCTCAACAATTGACCGAAAGCTTTTTATATTTAAAATTCGAAAACACTCTTATTCATTAGGCTACATATAATTATATAAATATACTTATATAGAAAATGGGGGGAGAATTTCTACAGAAAATGACTGGGGTCTCAACAATTTTTTGACCGAAAGACATCTTTTTATATTTAAACCATTCGAAAATGCCCTGCAAATATTCCCAATTAGGCTACGATTATTTGTATGCATATATAATTATATAAATATACTTATATAGAAAATGGGGGGAGAATTTCTACAGAAAATGACTGGGGTCTCAACAATTTTTTGACCGAAAGACATCTTTTTATATTTAAACCATTCGAAAACACTCTGCAAATATTCCCAATTAGGCTACGATTATTTGTATGTATATATAATTATATAAATATACTTATATAGAAAATGGGGGGAGAATTTCTACAGAAAATGACTGGGGTCTCAACAATTTTTTGACCGAAAGACATCTTTTTATATTTAAACCATTCGAAAATACTCTGCAAATATTCCCCATTAGGCTACGATTATTTGTATGCATATATAATTATATAAATATACTTATATAGAAAATGGGGGAGAATTTCTACAGAAAATGACTGGGGTCTCAACAATTTTTTGACCGAAAGATATCTTTTTATATTTAAACCATTCGAAAATGCCCTGCAAATATTCTCAATTAGGCTACAATTATTTGTATGTATATATAATTATATAAATATACTTATATAGAAAATAAGGGGAAAACTTCAACAGAAAATGGCTGTGGTCTCAACAATTTTTTTAACGAAAGATATTTTTTTAAATTTAAACCATTCGAAAATGCCCTGCAAATATTCCCAATTAGGCAACGATTATTTGTATGCATATATAATTACATAAATATACTTATATAGAAAATGGGGGGAGAATTTCTACAGAAAATGGCTGTGGTCTCAAAAATTTTTTGACCGAAAGATATTTTTTTAAATTTAAACCATTCGAAAATGCCCTGCAAATATTCCCAATTAGGCAACGATTATTTGTATGCATATATAATTACATAAATATACTTATATAGAAAATGGGGGGAGAATTACTACAGAAAATGCCTGGGGTCTCAACAATTATTTGACCGAAAGACATCTTTTTATATTTAAACCATTCGAAAATGCCCTGCAAATATTCTCAATTAGGCTACAATTATTTGTATGTATATATAATTATATAAATATACTTATATAGAAAATAAGGGGAAAACTTCAACAGAAAATGGCTGTGGTCTCAACAATTTTTTTAACGAAAGATATTTTGTTAAATTTAAACCATTCGAAAATGCCCTGCAAATATTCCCAATTAGGCAACGATTATTTGTATGCATATATAATTACATAAATATACTTATATAGAAAATGGGGGGAGAATTTCTACAGAAAATGCCTGGGGTCTCAACAATTTTTTGACCGAAAGACATCTTTTTATATTTAAACCATTCGAAAATGCCCTGCAAATATTCCCAATTAGGCTACGATTATTTGTATGCATATATAATTATATAAATATACTTATATAGAAAATGGGGGGCGAATTTCTACAGAAAATGACTGGGGTCTCAATAATTTTTTGACCGAAAGACATCTTTTTATATTTAAACCATTCGAAAACACTCTGCAAATATTCCCAATTAGGCAACGATTATTTGTATGCATATATAATTACATAAATATACTTATATAGAAAATGGGGGGAGAATTTCTACAGAAAATGGCTGTGGTCTCAAAAATTTTTTGACCGAAAGATATTTTTTTAAATTTAAACCATTCGAAAATGCCCTGCAAATATTCCCAATTAGGCAACGATTATTTGTATGCATATATAATTACATAAATATACTTATATAGAAAATGGGGGGAGAATTACTACAGAAAATGCCTGGGGTCACAACAATTATTTGACCGAAAGACATCTTTTTATATTTAAACCATTCGAAAATGCCCTGCAAATATTCTCAATTAGGCTACAATTATTTGTATGTATATATAATGATATAAATATACTTATATAGAAAATAAGGGGAAAACTTCAACAGAAAATGGCTGTGGTCTCAACAATTTTTTTAACGAAAGATATTTTTTTAAATTTAAACCATTCGAAAATGCCCTGCAAATATTCCCAATTAGGCAACGATTATTTGTATGCATATATAATTACATAAATATACATATATAGAAAATGAGGGGAGAATTTCAACAGAAAATGACTGTGGTTTCAAAAATTTCATCAGCGAAAGACATTTTCTTGAATTTGAACCATTCGAAAATACTCTGCAAATATTCCCAATTAGGCTACAATTATTTGTATGCATTTATTTAATAAATATACTTATATAGAAAATGGGGGGCGAATTTCTACTGAAAATGGCTGTGGTCTCAACAATGATTTGAGCGATAGACATTCTTTTAAATTTAAACCATTCAAAAATGCCCTGCAAATATTCCCAATTAGGCTACAATTATTTGTATTTGCATATATTTATATTAATATACTTATATAGAAAATAAGGGGAAAACTTCAACAGAAAATGGCTGTGGTCTCAACAATTTTTTGACCGAAAGACATCTTTTTATATTTAAACCATTCGAAAATACTCTGCAAATATTCCCTAGTAGGCTACGATTATTTGTGTGTATATATAAATATATAAATATACATATATAGAAAATGGGGGGAGACTTTCTACAGAAAATGACTATGGTCTCAACAATTTTTTGACCGAAAGATATTTTTTTATATTTAAACCATTCGAAAATGCCCTGCATATATTCCTTATTAGGCTACGATTACTTGTGTGTATATATAAATATATAAGTATACATATAGAAAATGAGGGGAGAATTTTTACAGAATATGGCTGCAGTGTTAACATTTTTTTTACCGAAAGACATTTTTTGATATTTAAACCATTTGAAAATACTCTGCAAATATTCCCCATTAGGCTACGATTATTTGTGTGTATATATAAATATACATATATAGTAAATGAGGGGAGAATTTTTACAGAATATTGCGGCAGTGTTAATAATTTTTTGACTGAAACACATTTTTTTAAATTTAAACCATTCGAAAATGCCCTGCAAATATTCCCCATTAGGCTACAGTTATTTGTATGTATATATAATTATATAAATATAATTATATAGAAAATAAGGGAAAAACATCAACAGAAAATGGCTGTGGTCTCAACAAGTTTTTGAGCGAAAGGCATTTTTTTAAATTTAAACCATTCGAAAATGCCCTGCAAATATTCCCAATTAGGCTACAATTATTTTTATATATATATAATTATCTAAATATACATGTTTAGAGAACGAGGTGAGAATTTTTACAGAATACAGCTGCAGTGTTAACAATTTTTTGACCGAAAGACATTTTTTTAAATTTAAACCATTTGAAAATGACCTGCAAATATTCCCTATTAGGCTACGATTATTTGTGTGTATATATAAATATATAAATATACATATATAGAAAATGAGGGGAGAAATTTTACAGAATATGGCTGCAGTGTTAATAATTTTTTGTTAAACGAGACTTGTTTCTAAATGCCTTTTTTGCTTTATTCTACAGGTCTATTCACACAGTTCCGGGCTGGAGGCGATAGAATTAAAATGGCAAAATTCGGGTACCACTTGGGGGTCCAGGAACGGATGACTCTCTCTCCGTTAATATTAATGATATCGGGACGAGACTTGTTTCTAAATGCATTGTTTGCTTTATTCTACAGGTCTATTCACACTTCCGGGCTGGAGGCGATAGAATTAAAATGGCAAAATTCGGGTACCACTTGGGGGTCCAGGAACGGATGACTCTCTCTCCGTTAATATTAATGATATCGGGACGAGACTTGTTTCTAAATGCATTGTTTGCTTTATTCTACAGGTCTATTCACACAGTTCCGGGCTGGAGGCGATAGAATTAAAATGGCAAAATTCGGGTACCACTTGGGGGGTCCAGGAACGGATGACTCTCTCTCCGTTAATATTAATGATATCGGGACGAGACTTGTTTCTAAATGCATTGTTTGCTTTATTCTACAGGTCTATTCACACAGTTCCGGGCTGGAGGCGATAGAATTAAAATGGCAAAATTCGGGTACCACTTGGGGGTCCAGGAACGGATGACTCTCTCTCCGTTAATATTAATGATATCGGGACGAGACTTGTTTCTAAATGCATTGTTTGCTTTATTCTACAGGTCTATTCACACAGTTCCGGGCTGGAGGCGATAGAATTAAAATGGCAAAATTCGGGTACCACTTGGGGGTCCAGGAACGGATGACTCTCTCCGTTAATATTAATGATATCGGGACGAGACTTGTTTCTAAATGCATTGTTTGCTTTATTCTACAGGTCTATTCACACAGTTCCGGGCTGGAGGCGATAGAATTAAAATGGCAAAATTCGGGTACCACTTGGGGGTCCAGGAACGGATGACTCTCTCTCCGTTAATATTAATGATATCGGGACGAGACTTGTTTCTAAATGCATTGTTTGCTTTATTCTACAGGTCTATTCACACAGTTCCGGGCTGGAGGCGATAGAATTAAAATGGCAAAATTCGGGTACCACTTGGGGGTCCAGGAACGGATGACTCTCTCTCCGTTAATATTAATGATATCGGGACGAGACTTGTTTCTAAATGCATTGTTTGCTTTATTCTACAGGTCTATTCACACAGTTCCGGGCTGGAGGCGATAGAATTAAAATGGCAAAATTCGGGTACCACTTGGGGGTCCAGGAACGGATGACTCTCTCTCCGTTAATATTAATGATATCGGGACGAGACTTGTTTCTAAATGCATTGTTTGCTTTATTCTACAGGTCTATTCACACAGTTCCGGGCTGGAG
Organism: Lethocerus indicus; assembly: GCA_019843655.1. Lineage (NCBI taxonomy): Eukaryota > Metazoa > Arthropoda > Insecta > Hemiptera > Belostomatidae > Lethocerus > Lethocerus indicus. The sequence continues at coordinate 44,074,368 of JACDQD010000001.1, forward strand.
GCGATAGAATTAAAATGGCAAAATTCGGGTACCACTTGGGGGTCCAGGAACGGATGACTCTCTCTCCGTTAATATTAATGATATCGGGACGAGACTTGTTTCTAAATGCATTGTTTGCTTTATTCTACAGGTCTATTCACACAGTTCCGGGCTGGAGGCGATAGAATTAAAATGGCAAAATTCGGGTACCACTTGGGGGTCCAGGAACGGATGACTCTCTCTCCGTTAATATTAATGATATCGGGACGAGACTTGTTTCTAAATGCATTGTTTGCTTTATTCTACAGGTCTATTCACACAGTTCCGGGCTGGAGGCGATAGAATTAAAATGGCAAAATTCGGGTACCACTTGGGGGTCCAGGAACGGATGACTCTCTCTCCGTTAATATTAATGATATCGGGACGAGACTTGTTTCTAAATGCATTGTTTGCTTTATTCTACAGGTCTATTCACACAGTTCCGGGCTGGAGGCGATAGAATTAAAATGGCAAAATTCGGGTACCACTTGGGGGTCCAGGAACGGATGACTCTCTCTCCGTTAATATTAATGATATCGGGACGAGACTTGTTTCTAAATGCATTGTTTGCTTTATTCTACAGGTCTATTCACACAGTTCCGGGCTGGAGGCGATAGAATTAAAATGGCAAAATTCGGGTACCACTTGGGGGTCCAGGAACGGATGACTCTCTCTCCGTTAATATTAATGATATCGGGACGAGACTTGTTTCTAAATGCATTGTTTGCTTTATTCTACAGGTCTATTCACACAGTTCCGGGCTGGAGGCGATAGAATTAAAATGGCAAAATTCGGGTACCACTTGGGGGTCCAGGAACGGATGACTCTCTCTCCGTTAATATTAATGATATCGGGACGAGACTTGTTTCTAAATGCATTGTTTGCTTTATTCTACAGGTCTATTCACACAGTTCGGGCTGGAGCGATAGAATTAAAATGGCAAAATTCGGGTACCAC
>JACDQD010000001.1:45875442-46145442 GCA_019843655.1 Lethocerus indicus
TTTAGTTCCTAATTCATAGTGAATTTGAATTGTACACACGAAACTAGCAATGTGTCCAGTAATATCACAATATTTCGACGAGTACTGTATTTTAATGCGTAGCGTAATAACTAACTTAAAGTAACTAACTTAAATAGTTAAATATGAAAAATTATTATTGGTCACATAAAATATAATACGATAACGGCATGAGCATATTTAAGGTAGTAAATTAGCGCTTTAAAAATTTGTAAATTTTAATATAATTAGTTTAGCAAGCCTGTTTTGTGGTCTGCGAGAGGTTTGTACATACCGCAGTTTTCTCGACCCTCTATCTCCTCTCGCCGGTTTGGGTTTTGCTAGACCGGTTTCAGCTATTCAAGAACTGCTGAAGGGAAGGCGAGCAGCCGAAACCGGTCTAGCAAAAGACCAAACCAGCGAGAGGAGACTAAGACTGAGAAAATTACGGCATTTAATGTAATTGTTTGGGGGCACGCGTGGGTTTTGAATGTCGTCTCTTGTGGTCTTTTGTCATTTGAGAACATTATAAGAAAGGCGATAATTGAACGTGAAATATGTTCTGTGGTCTCAACAGATTCCGGATATAACTCTCCGTGCTGCAAAAGGAGACTCCAATGCATGTGAATTTGATGGTAGACAATATTAGACAGTACAGGTAATACAAACAGGTATAGCACAATATGAAATATGGACATAACAAAGACATGTTTCCTATGTACTTGTGCATAATGTTCAGGTTGTATGCGTACACTGTGTAAATAAATCACAAGATTACATTAACTATTGACAAATACTACGTTCTCTAACGCAAATTTCTTATATATATGGAAGCGAGTGTAGAACATTTTGGATTGTGTAGGATGTATAAGATGGATATAATATGCCCCATGTAGTTTTCCTCGAATGGGGGACACCGGGCTTTTGAGTCCTGAATAATCCACGAACTATGAGATATAAATAAGAATGCCGATAAGGCCGATAAAAAATAAAAGGTTAACAAAAAATAATAAAGTATTCGCATTCATGTGAACCACTGCTACTTTTTCCTAAGGCAGTATCGCCATTGTAGTAAGGTCCAACAGTCTGAATGTAGATTTCGACTTTCAATTGGATCCAAGGAACTCAAACACGCAATTACTCGGAGATATTATGATTTAGGTCAAAAATCAGTTTTAGAAAATGTATGCATTGTTTAAATATTTGAAACTAGTTTCTACTCGCAACGGCAAAAATCCGAAACCGGTCTAGACTCAAATCAAACCAAATTTACCATTTACCATTGATATTTAAAATAGTAAACCTCTCATACTCATCATTCTCAGATCAGCCTAGTAATATAATTAAATTATTACTTATTTTCTTTAAATCGGGACAAAGAATTCAGAAATATTAAGTTACAACAGTGAATTTCATTGACGAACACAACAAAAATGTATCGTGATTAATTTTAATTTTCCATTTGTTGTAATATCTCTTGTTATTCTAGAGCCTAAATAAAGCATAATTTACTCCTTTTAATGAATAATGAGGTAACAAATTTAAAATTAATAAAAAATAATAAAAAACGAATTATGTTATGGTTCTGTTTCAATAAACAGATTTCCCCATTCGGAGAGATTCTGTCCGACGAATTAAGGATTAGATATATTGACTCGTCTTGTCAAATTAGGGATTAAAAGCAGAAAAGATACATATTAGAATTTTGAATTACATTACTTCTCTGTTGGACCAAACCCATAATATCTGACAAAAAACAGGCCATAAATGTTATTACAAAAATTATAAAAATATATTGCATTCGATTCAAAACACAACCCCTTGAGAGTTTAGGTTCTGGACCACCGAACGCATATTTTCTAATGTACCAGAATTATCATACGCTTGGTGGTACTAAATAAATTATAAACTACTAACCTTCCACTTCAGAATTAATATTAAATGCAAGAACTACTACTAAGGACTATAATACTTACAGACTACAGAACCTGTACACGTCTATTCCCTTCGAAGTAAAAACGGCGAATGGAGCTCGGGGCGCTCTGGTCAGTAGGGCTCAATGTTAAGGGAACAAAGGAATAAATACGTAGTATGACTTTGCCCCTCGTACTCCCTTTGTTACCGTTTTTGGATTGACCGTTGTCCAACCCCCCGACTCAGTTTAAGAAATACTTTGTTATTCGAATGGACTTAAGCCATAAGTCGTACCTTGATACGGGGGGTATCATTTCTGATCAGATACTATACTTGTAGTATTAAAGTGAAAACTCGGGTTGGGGCTCGGTACAATGTTCAATGATAATAGATTTACTTAAAGTCTGTCTAAATCTGGAGAAAGAACGACAACTCAGACAACAGGATTTTTATTATTTTTGTTTACTCGATTTTTAAAGAGAAAGTGAGAAGATATAGTGCAGTTTTCATTCATCAGTTGCTAAGAACCAAGTCTCATGAATGATCTGAAATACTGGAAATTTGAACTATAACTACAGAGCAGTATAGAAAACAAAGAGACAATAAAACAAACTGGACAAGGAAAATAGGACAAAACTAATAAGAGCGGACACTACGTCCTGAAAGTAACCGGCGTATAACCAGATTCAATAATGTTCAAGACGCATCAAAGATCATTACATATATAATAAAAAGACTTCAACAGCCTTTGATTTCTCGCAAAGGGTTACGCAAAAAACCTTACAAATTTCGCAACTGCGAAAGAAGAGAAGAAAGAAGATTCACGAAAGATAAATCTGTATACACAGTGACAATCACTGATGAATGATGAAATATTCAACATAGTGCGTCGGAATGAAAAGCGAGGGAATAGAATTAAACACAGTAGTTAAGTATACAGTGTTAAATTGAAACCACACTTAGGGGAAAGTTGCGAGTAAAACGGCAGCGTATCCCTTAGAGGTTATTTGGAAAGACAAAAATCAGACACGTCAAAATATCAACGAAATAAATGTATGAATAGCATCAATAAGGAAGTGCATAAAGAAAGCATGACTCGGGTATATTCCAGTAGAACTTAAGCGGAAAGAAGAAGAGAACAACAATAGTCTCAACAAATTAAAATATCTCGCCCATCTATTTGCGGAAAATATCCGGCATAGGGACGCAGAAATGATTGATGAAGGATGATACGTGAAAATGTGTTGATACCACGGATATAAGAAAACGTTTGAAATGCATTTCGTCGGTATATAATGCCTAATGGGTGCAATGTGGACTGAGGCAGTGGGGTCGCCGAGCCCATACACCTCTCGTGTCCCCAGCGCGACCCCGAAACCAACCAGCAGAAAGAAAAAGAACTAGATTGATTGATTCTATTACAAGAAACGGCGATTCTGACTTCTAGAATAAAGAGAACGATAGGAATTAACAAGGAATTAACATAATTTTCCTACGGAAATCATAGCGCATATGGAACAGAAATGCGTTCTACACGATCACCTGGTCTGTGACATTGGGCACAGAAAAATTAATGCAGGAATGATTAACGGGAATCTGCAGAAGAGAATGTATCGGCCAGACGATTTCACCAACTATCAAATGATTCCATGATAAAAACTTGGATAAAAGCTGGTAGAAATGAATAGTCAAGGAACTAGATTCATTGGCTCTATCACCATAACTGGCGATTCTAACACCACCGAAAGATCTCCTACATTCAATAGAATAATGAGAAACATAGGAGTCAAAGATTATTAAAAATAAATCGCAGATTTTTCTATAATAATCGGGCATAACACAGAAATAAGTTAAAAATGGACCGTGACATTGAGCAGAGAAAAACATTGTTACACACATTGTCCGCTACATAATCAACAGAAACCTACTGAAGGCAATGTGTCAGACAACATGCCCACATAAAATAATTAAAGGAAGCAGAACTGGGGTATATTCCATTATAAGTTGTCACGATGGTAGAAGAGACCGATAATAGTGTCACAAAATAAACTCGGTGAATATCTTTTTTAATCACCAATAAAATAAAAGAATAACAATATTATTTCGTAGAAACCCAAACATGTTCTCTTGCTTCAATTACTTACACATGCAGAATGAGCGAACATGAGTATTCTGTAACATGGTTAGAAACAGATGAATTATTTGAAACCTATAAACCCAACCCATTGTCTGAACAAAAGAGACCAGATTTGAAAGCTAACAAATTTTCGTAAACATTTTGTAAATGAATTTGAGAACTAATTTTTTTTTTCTGTACAGTAGAGCCTACATTTAACAGCTTTAGTTATCATCAATGAACGTCATTTTCAGACTTTCACTCAGTTTATGAAGTTATTTTTTCTCATAGCCCTGCCTTTGGCGAAATGAACCTCACGTTTAACCGATCTCAAAATAAATTATTTTCATAAACACAGCCTCCATAACTTAAAATCAACATAACATCGGTGCAATCCTTCATGCAACATACACAGACACAGGCACAGGCACATACAGGCATACTACTTTATTGCAATTATGCTTCTAATCTATTCTTATTGGAATAGTGCTATTTAGATGCATATAAAAATTTTTAGTGAATGAAATTGAAATGTAATTTCGAGATTAGTCCATCAAGTCAATATCAAAATAAGTAATTACCAAGTAATCAAGTACTTCAAACAACACAAATAATGAAACAAGTAATCAAGTACAATTCGCTCTACAGTAAAAAAAAACTCCCTATCTACTCCACAGTGATTCTAAAAATTCCGTCAGTGCCGGTAGGAAAGCAGTGGGAGACCCCGGATTCCACAGTGAGTATACCGTCTTTTTCCGAAAATAAGACATCCTCCGAAAATAAGCCCTATCGTGATTTTCGGAACTTTTTGTAAAATAAGACATCCCCCGAAAATAATCCCTAGTTAAAATAATGTGACAAAAAGAATTCGTTAAAATATGCTCTTGATTTATTAAGTAGGTATAAGTAATATGTTTAGCTTTACTAATACTCGTATTTCAGAGAAATGTTTGAAACAAAATATTCCGAGAAATTAATTGTTTACCTCTACAGTTCTTTTCAAATTAATTCTTGGAATGTATCTTAAAATAACCCCCATACGCGACTCAAAAGAACAGATCTCAACCGCAAATTTGGACTGCTGAGACCTTTTTTGAAAAAGACATCAAAACTGATAGTAGACAACAAACTTACAATATACAAATCCATTTTAAAACCAACATAGACTTAAGGAATAGAGCTATGGGGTTCCGCTAATGTTTCCCTGGTATGTTTCTAAACGAACAATCCATAATGACACCTCAACATACCGACAGTCGACCAAGTCGCAAAATCACGCTTCCTTAAATTCCATTCCCGCCTCTCTCCACATCCAAATCCACACGTTCAGTCCCTTTCCTCCCTTACTCATCCATTATCCCCTCCGCGTCGGCTCAAACACCACTGGCCCAGAGATCTTCTTAGCCCGAAGCCATAAACTGTTCATGTGGAAAAAGTGCCATCATTGGGTGGTCTCTTTTATGGAGACATTCATGTGAAAAGAAAACACTCATCAGTTGTACCCACAACTATACGTAGTTGATTGAATAAAAATAAAAAAGGTTAAAAAAAATCTTAAAAATACAACATAAGGCAGCAGTCTACATTGAGCGACAGTGCAGGTTTACAACGTTCATTCATTTCAGTCTTGTAAGTCTGATTATTTCCTCATACGTAATTTTATTTAAAAATAAAGTGAATAATTTTTAACCCCAGTTAAAATGAGTACAAAACGAGAGCTATTCCTTCGAGTACAAAAAGGGAATCGCGGAAGACTCCAGGGGTGTAAATCTTGTAGCATTCTGTAAAGAGAAGATGCTGGATCTCCGTATGGTTCGTAAATGGCGTGCAGACTACAGATTACCTGTGTCAACTGGTGGACCAAGGAAATGAGAAAAAACGCAGAGTTGGATCAGGTCGGCAGCCGTTATTTTCTGAGTTGGAAGATTGCATCTGGGAATGGATTGCAGGCAGGAGAGCAATGGCTTTGGTTGTGCGCAGGGCTGATATTCCTCACGTGAAACCCCCATACACGTCTCAAAAGAACAGACCATAACCGCAAATTTGGACTGCTGAGACCTCTATTGAAAAAGACATCAAAACTGACAGTAGACAACAAACTTACAATTTACAAAACCATTGTAAAACCGACATGGACTTACGGAATAGAGCTATGGGGTTCCGCTAGGAAATCCAACATCGCCCGCATCCAGAGATTCCAATCAAAAGTCCTTCGTACCATCCTTAATGCTCCCTGGTATGTTTCTAACCAGAGAATCCATAATGACCTCAACATACCGACAGTCGACGAAGTCGCAAAATCACGCTTCCTTAAATTCCACTCCCGCCTCTCCCCACATCCAAACCCACTCGTTCAGTCCCTTTCCTCTTCTACCCATCCACTATCCCCACCGCGACGGCTTAAACGCCACTGGCCCAGAGATCACCTCACATTTTAAAACATGTCAAAAGCGCCATCATTGGGTGGTTTCTTTGTCGTGACTAACACGCCGAAATAAACACATGTATCAATTGCACCCATAACTGTATAGGTTGATTGTGCAAAAATAAAACAGTTAAAAAAAAGGGCTGATATTCAAAAATTTGCCCTTAAAACAGCAATGAATTTGATATATCCACAGAAGAATTTAAAGCATCGTCACACTTGTTGGACAACTTCTTTAAACGATATGAACTGTCTCTAAGGAGATCAACAACATTGTTTAAGCTGGAAGACAATGAAGTTGTTAAGCTTGCGTTTAAGCTTTTTGTTGATGGCATCGATTTTTCGAAATATCAACTCTCCAACATGATTGCTATGGATGAGACAGCGGTATTCCTAGGCCAAGGAGCTCAAACAGCAGTTCACCACAAGGCTTCTTCGTCAATTTACGTTCCTTCTACCGGTTACGAAAGTGCACGTGTTACCTGCATTTTAGCGATTCGTCTAGATGGCAAGAAAGTATCGCCATTTTTAATCACTAAAGGTAAAAAGACCAGATTCAACGTGTTTCAGGAATTTATGACATTTAAAGTGAAAAATCCTGGTGCACCCAAGCAGTTATAAGAAAGTGGGTTGATTTTACGCTGCCACCACTGTTGAGGGGTCAGAATAGAGGTTTACTAGTTTGGGATTCAGCCAGTACTCACCGCGCTAAAGACATGAAAAACTTTCTTGCTGAGAGAAAGATTGATCAAATGATTCCGGCAGGAATGACTGTTTACCTCCAGACACTTGACATTGCAATAAACAAGCCATTCAAGAATCATTTGCGGATGGAAATCAATGAATGAAAACAGAATGGTGAGAACTCATCGCGGTAATTTTGTACAACCAGGCTTACCCAAGTTGTGAATTGGGTAAAAAATTCATGGGACAGTCAATTCAAACCCCCCTACGGGAGACGGTCGACCACGGCCGTCCCCATTAAAAGAATTTTATTTTTCAAAATTTGTCACAAGTCCCCACGGGGCACACGACACAACTTATGTTTTCTCTCTACAATTTTCTGTTTGTCGAATGGGCCCTAGGCAGGTAGGCGACGTCTATCAAGGTTCGAGGCCACGCTATTCATTCCTAAAAATTCTACGAACAGATTATAGAAACAGTGCAGTCCGGGAAAAATAATACAGGTCAGAGACGTAAGACTTGTTTAACAAAGTCCTGCCAAGAGATTACGACTCTTTGGGGGTTCCCCACCTCCCTGGAAGATCGGGAACATCAGGTTTTTACCAAAGGAAATGGTAAACCGCTCACCGACAGCAAAGCTTATCGACCCATCTCGCTGCTCTCCGTCACAAGGAGATCATGCTCGATAAGCTGAGCTCACTATAACAACAGAGCGGGGCTAGCGTCGCCGCACCACTTCGGGTTCCGGAGAGGACGCATTTCTGGCGGTTATCAGTGCGGCGTCCCTCCCGTTCAAGTATGTCGCTACGGTATACGTAGATATCGAAGCGGCCTTCGACTCGCTCTGGTGGCCCAACATCCTGGGGCGCCTGAGGGAGGCGAATTGTCCCGGAAACCTGTACAAGCTCGTGCGCTCCTATCTGACCGACAGGAAGGTCATCGTCGAGGGGGCAGGCGAACAGGCCGAAGGTACTGGACTCGAAGGAACAATGAGGAGGGGGTGCCCGCAAGGTTCTGTACTGGGTCCCTTCTTCTGGAACTTGGTACTGGACTCGTACCTGAACGAAGAGGACGAAAACATCTACCGGAAGGTAGCCTATGCCGACGATATAGGCCTGATCATAACGGGCAACTCAAAAGTCGAGGCTCCTGAGTGGAGTATGCACCTCCTATTTCTAATTACAGGGCACGGATCCGAATCACCATCTACATAGATTCGGATTAGCAGCGAATCCAGAGTGCCAGTGCGGAGGCATCGAGAACTGGGAACACGTCTTAGTGGACTGCAGATACTACGATGCCGAGAAACAAAGCTTGATCTAGAACACCGGAGAGTGGCGATCACCGACCCCGCGGTCCTTCTGAAGGATTTCCTGAGGTTTTCCCCCCTGGGTAAAAGCACACAGGGTAAGTCAACAAGTTTACCTAAATAAGATAGTAGGGCGAGCGCCTCCACGTGGCGGGACAGGGGCAGGGATCTGGGGACCCCCGGGCGACCAGATCCTTGGCGAAGGCTCGCAAAGTGCAAGTTCCTCGATAAACCACGATTCTTTAACTGTTCTCTCAACAAGTCTAAAAATATTTTATGATTCATTTTATGAATATTTCGTTCGTTTTCTTATAAGCTAGTAGAAATAAAATGGACTCACGTTCTCCGGTGTTAGGCCTGGACGACTCACCTTATGTCCTCACCTTGTAAAAATAAATGATAAATAAGATAAAAAGAATAACTAAAAATTACAAAAAAACAAATTAAATATAAGAACCCTGTTAACATACGCTATAATAAATGGCTCACGCGTTACTAGAACAGTGGGGCATGAGAAGGACCGGAATTTCCGTTTTACTGGTTATCTCCAAATAAACATTATCTGTCTTCAACGCCCGTAAAAGGTAGTCGAGACTACAGTCACGGTGTACACGTGTGTGTGGCGTGTAATAGTTGCAACAGGAAACCTAATTTCTTTTGTAAGATAAAGAAAAACAAAATAGTTAATTATCTTACAAAAACTCTGAGAGGATTACAATACACAGAGTAAGTCTCGAAAAGACGAAAAAGGAAACTGAAAACTTAAAGCCGATTAAGCTATAAGTATTTAATTCCCACTACAGCCTCTAACACTAAATGCTTTAAATAATTGTTTCCTTCCGGGATTGAAATTTCAAAATTTCCAATAGATATCAAGGACACATCTTATAGACCATGTTCTATCCAGGATATTGACTTTTGTCCCTATGTTTGTCAGTGCCTGTTATACAGATCGCGCATCATCACGTGCATGTAATCTGGAAATGTCAATCGCTTATGATTATAAGATATATATCTGACAGGGTCAGGGTGTGGAGGGGGAGGGAACCGGCGAGCCTAATGAATGTCAATTGGATGTCCAATATAGATTCATTCATGACATATACCAGTGACGTAGGCAACTCAGGGTTGACATCTACCTTCTTAATTATAATACGGTGGGAGCCCAACAATAATTATAGCGGTAAATTCGTAATAATAAAATTGCCGCCGTGTATTCAAATACTTGAAATGACAATACAGTAACGTGTTTTGTAAAAAAACCAATAGACGATAATATCTTTTAAATTGATTCAAAACTAACTTGCAGATTAAATAAACGATAATTATGATTAAATGCCGTGGGATATAATATGCTGTTAATACTTTTATTTGGATAGGATACAAAATCATTACCGGATTTACATTGTCTTATAATGGAAGTTACTGAACTAAATTGTGAACCAATTTAGGGAAATACGGGTTGAAGCCCGATTGCCATGATCAAAGGGCGTTTGATGGCCTGGCCACTTTGGCACGATAGGTAGGGGCGGTCGGAGGGATGACGAGAGGGGTGGTGGGGGAGGGGATTAGGCACGCCGTATGTACATACAATTGGTATACAGGAATGTGTATATGCCCACGGAGGACCGTATGATCATAAGCGGTAATGGGGAAAATAACCGTATTTGAGAGTATCGCATTAAATGCAGTAGAGTGCCCCTATAGATTACAACCGGGTGTATAATTTCTAAATAAACTAAAGTAGAATGTTTGACAAGAGAAGCTTATTATCCTAGCTAACAGAACAAAGTAAATGGTAAGAATACATTCCTTAATTCCTTCACTTTAATTCTAGTTATATTAAAGGGTTAATATTTACTACCGGGGCCCCCTAGGTTATCGCGCGTGTTCGATATATCGATCTATACGGGTGAACCGATGTCGTCAACTGGGTCGGCCATCTTCGTTTTCACACCGGGCAATCATTTTTGTTTTCGAATCTGACGGGAAGGGTTTGTTTTTTTTTGGACATTAGGCGGGTTTTTTGTGTTTGAGTAATCATTTTTGTTTTCGGATCTGACGGGTTTTTTTTAAATTAGGCGGTTTTTTTTTTGTGTTTGAGTAATCATTTTTGTCACACCGGGCAATCATTTTTGTTTTCGAATCTGACGCGAAAGGTCGTTTTTTTTGGAAATTAGGCGGTTTTTTTTGTTTGAGTTGCTATGGAAGTGTTAGTTTTATTATATTATTTTTTATATATTTCTTTTCGCGTCGTAATTACTTTCTTTCCTTTTACTAAAAAAAAACCCCCGTCGGACGCTTTAATAAAAGTACGCGATGTGAAGACAAAGATGGCCGACTCAGTGACGACATCGGTTCACCCGTATAGATCGATATATCGAACACGCGCGATGACCTAGGGGGCCCCTGTAGTAAATATTAACCTATTATTTTTATATATTTCTTTTCGCGTCGTAATTACTTTCTTTCTTTTACTAAAAAAAACCCCCGTCGAACGCTTTAATAAAAGTACGCGATGTGAAGATAAAGATGGCCGACCGAGTTGACGACATGGGTTCACCCGTATAGATCGATATATAGAACACGCGCGATGACCTAGGGGGCCCCTGTAGTAAATATTAACCTATTATTTTTATATATTTCTTTTCGCGTCGTAATTACTTTCTTTCCTTTTACTAAAAAAACCCCCCGACGAACGCTTTAATAAAAGTACTCGATGTGAAGATAAAGATGGCCGATCGAGTTGACGACATGGGTTCACCCGTATAGATCGATATATCGAACACGCGCGATGACCTAGGGGGCCCCGGTAGTAAATATTAACCAAATGGGTTATATAAGCAACGGTAAAAATAAATACAGAAGTTTTTAAATTGAAATAAAAGGCCATAAATACATAGTATCTCTCATGGGTAACAAGCAAGATGAGTTACAACAAGGCTCCACACTGGTCGGCGGTTCTGATTAAATAATGTGCAACGTATTTACGAAATAAAGCTTGTTGATAATTCAGTTTGAGTAGCAAAATTGTAATAAGAAGTCATTTCAATACACAAGAGCTCGAATAAATCATGCTGCATATGAAATGTTGCCCGAAAAATAGAGACTGAGACTCACCTTCCTCAGTATGCTGTCTGTCTTTCCCCTGTTGGAGAATTAAGTCTCCGGACCCACCTGTATATTTCGATGGATGGGCGACTACCGATTGTGCGAAAGGCAATAGCTAAGAACACTAAAGGAACAGAAAACGACGCTGCATAAAGAAAGAACAGTGAGAACAAACATTCCAGGTCCGAGAGGGAGCCATATTGCCTTGCACAGTAACATGGCTTCCCCACCAACTCTACCTACTTCCGTCCGTTAACCTGACGTCATCAGGCATCGTGGTCGCATGAACACGCCATAAAGACAGTAACAGAACTATTCCTAAATCACTTTATATTATAAATAATGAATTTCATAAATGCTATATGATGTAATCCATTAATAACATGTTCCGGCTCCATAATCTATTACTGAAATTCAATTTTAAGACCAAAAAACTATTGGGCCAGAAGCAATCAAATATAGTTACTAACTAGACACTCGAAAAAATAGAATATAACAAGATAAAAATGAATTAAGAAGATATAAATAAGTAATGGCAAGCTAATCAGAAAAGCTAAGTAAAAACTTCTGACGTTGGAAACTACTCTAAAAATCAACAAGTGGTGACCAAGTCAGGTTTCAGGTTATCCGATCTTCATGTAACTAAAAGCGCACACTCAACATTACTGAATTGAAAATTAACTAGATCTACCTATTGTGCTTACCATAAAATAGTTGTTGTGATGGTTGGTGCAAGGAACACTAAGAGAGAGTGGAAAATACACACAGAAAAGGACCCGTAAACGACTCAAAGGGCTGCAGCCATATTACTATAGACAATAGAGCCAGAAGGCTTCTCCCACCACGTCCTGTTGAATCAGACGATATCGGACCACACCCAAGCGACAGGAGCGCCGCCACGGCATTACAGAACCAAAATCACTGATAGAAGGAAATGGAAATTAAGAAAGCAACAGATTGGGTTTTCTATTCAAAATTTAGAAAGATTTTAAACATTGATGGCCGATGTAAACTGCTAGTGAAAATCTTTATTTTTTTCAAATCCTAACTCATTCTCAGCATAATAACTGAAAACCCAGTTAGATTTTACAATATTTCATTAAAAATCTTGAAAGTGTAATCAACATTATAACAAATATGTGGGACATAATCATGATCAATAGCCTAAGTAACGTATTTAGAAACTCTCCTTTCCCATTATCTATATCCTCAGTCTATTCTTCACCCAATCAAAATCTATCTCGAGTCCAACTTCTAACTCACTTCCAATCCCTCGGTCCCCACTTTGCATCAGGTGGTGACTATAACGCGAAGCATCCTCGCTGGGGTAGTAGAGTCGCGAATCCCAGAGGACGAATTCTGTCCACTATCCTCCAATCCCAAAATTATAACATCATCTCTCCATCCTCCTATACCTATTGGCCCTCGGATAACTCTCGCCTTCCTGACCTCCTTGACTTCTTCGTCACCTTCGGTGTAAGGGGAATCCACAGCACAGTATCTGTCCTGGATGATCTAACATCCGATCACAATCCAGTACTTCTCCTACTCGACCTACATCCCATCCCAATCTCTTTACCCCCATCCCTTACACGAGGTCTAACTGATTGGACCCAATTCCAAAACCTCGTAGACTCCTGCATAAATCTTAACATCTCCTTAAAAACCCCCGCAGAAATTGATGCAGCCGTAGAAGTGTTTACCACAACTATCCAAAACTCCGCATGGGAAGCTTCTAAAGCTTCTCAACCTTCCTCATTTCCATCAAATTCTGTACCTTTAAATCTCCCATTACATGTACGCTCCCTCATAATCGCTAAAAGGAGAGCTCGAGCTGTCTGGAGACGCACTCGTTATCCCTCCGATCGTCTAAGATTTCACCAATTATCCCGCCAACTACATTCCGAACTTGTTACCATTAAATCTGAAAGATACAACTCCTATATATCCTCGCTCTCAACCCAAGATCATTCCTTGTGGAAAGCCACGAAACGACTTCTTTCCTATCAAGCAGTGAGTGCGCCTCTTCGCAAAAGTGACGGCTCTTGGGCCAGAACTGATGCGGAAAAGGCAACCGAGTTCGCCAAACACCTGACCACAACTTTCAGACCACACCCCGATTCTGATACAGATCACACCAACTCTGTATCTGAATTTCTACTATCACCACTCCCTCTTTCCCCTCCTCCTAAGGCTATCCTACCTTCTGAAGTTGCTTATATCATCAGAAAGCTCCCCGCACGTAAAGCCCCCGGCTTCGACTTAATAACATCAGAAGTACTCCGCCACCTTCCTAAGCGAGCCATAGTATTTTTAACTTACCTCTACAATAGCATCCTAAGAACAACCTATTTCCCAATCCTTTGGAAGTTCTCCTTAATAAAGCTAATCCCCAAACCTAATAAAAGTCCCTTTGAACCGTCCTCCTACAGGCCAATAAGCCTTTTACCATTACTCTCAAAAATCTTTGAGAGAATCCTCCTAAAACGACTCCTTTCAATCATCGATTCCTCAAGCATAATTCCTAATCACCAATTTGGCTTCAGATCACAACACTCTACTATCCAGCAGTGCTTCCGCGTTGTAGACGAGATCTCCTCCGCACTTGAGCTTGGCCAGTACTGCGGTGGTGTCTTCCTCGATGTTGCAGAGGCATTTGATCGAGTTTGGCACCCCGGTTTACTGTTTAAGCTCAAAAGCATCCTTCCCAGTACATATTACCTCATCCTCAAATCATACCTTGAGGACAGGTTCTTCAGAGTTAAGGAAGGCCAAGAGCTATCCGATTACTGTTCAATCGAAGCGTCTGTTCCTCAAGGTAGTGTCCTAGGTCCATTCCTATACACAATATATACCTCTGATATACCCACATATCCTTCAACAGTCCTCGCCACATTCGCTGACGACACTTGCGTCCTCACTTCCAACCAAAATCCCTCAACTACAACCATCAATCTCCAAGAGCACCTTTCCAATATCCAGTCCTGGTGCAAACGATGGAGGGTGAAGGTGAATAGCTCTAAGTCTGCTCACGTCACCTTCACACTACGTCGACATCCTTGCCCTCCTGTTCTATTTAACAGCACTCCTATTCCCATCCAACGGAGGCCGCTACCTGGGACTCTACATAGACAAAAGACTCACGTGGAACCCCCATACGCGTCTCAAAAGAACAGACCTCAACCGCAAATTTGGACTGTTGAGACCTCTATTGAAAAAGACATCAAAACTGACAGTAGACAACAAACTTACAATATACAAAACCATTTTAAAACCGACATGGACTTACGGAATAGAGCTATGGGGTTCTGCTAAGAAATCCAACATCGCCCGCATCCAGAGATTCCAATCAAAAGTCCTTCGTACCATCCTTAATGCTCCCTGGTATGTTTCTAACCAAACAATCCATAATGACCTCAACATACCAACAGTCGACGAAGTCGCTAAATCACGCTTCCTCAAATTCCACTCCCGCCTCCTTCCACATCCAAACCCGCTCGTTCAGTCCCTTTCCGCTTCTACCCATCCACTATCCCCACCGCGACGGCTTAAACGCCACTGGCCCAGAGATTTCCTGCAGGACTGAGACAAGCCAAAAGTACCATCACTGGATGGCGTCTTTATACAAGTTAAACAAGTCCAATCACCCAAACAACCGCCATTGTACATATAACTGTAACAGTTGATAGTACAAAAATAAAGTTAAAAAAAAAAAAAAAATTTAGAAACTCTAGCAACAGAAAATACCACCCCCCACTCAAGACCACCAGAAATTTAAGGATTAGTGTATAATGTCTGTTTGTTTATTAAATTTATTATTTTGTTGGTTTTAATGATTCAAATAAGGGGCGGTATTATCTTAGGATGATGTATAACTGAGATTTCGAAAGGACAGGATACGAATTGTTATAACACAGTATGTTCAGCATTACCCTGGCTCTGGACTGAGTAGAAATAAAAAGAAGATAAATGTAAAATAAGACCAATTTTTGCTTTTGGGCATTAAAAAAAAGCAAGGAGAGATTTTGGTAATTAATAAATAAAAATGTGTAAGTAAGTAATAAATGCTGTACTTACCAAAAATGACTGAGGGCTCATTATGGTTCCAGCATACAGTAGCCCTGCTACTGGACTTCTGCCAGCATACAATGGTGTGAGAAGGAATTACACATGATCCCTGCAAATGGTAATGATTTCAGTCATGCTACAAGATTTTGTTTCATAAAATTTATACAAATATGATTTACTCAGAAATCAATATGATACTAACAGAATATGCAATACAATATTAAATCAAAATAACATTAAGAAATGCTAGGAAACTCTGTTTTATATTCTAAACTAACTGAAATCCCTTAGATATGTTAAAATGCTAGCTATTCATACCGCAATGTTCGGACAAGACCCGTTTTAATAGACCCAATACAAAATATAACTAAAGAAATATCTATTATTGTTGCAGAAATTACCTTGGACGTTAAGGTAAACGAAACCTTATTTTCCGTTTGGAAAATAACTCCAAGAGACTCCTTTTCAAGCATTCCTTTACCCTCTTTATCGATCTGTATTCAAGCTCACTGGCCTTTTCAATACGATGTCCCGATGTTTCATTAATTCTTGAGCCACATACATTATATGACTAGTCTGCTGCCTCAGGTTCTCAGAGTCCAAGCCATTCTGAAATATTTTAATGGAATGTTCACTGAAATGTACGAAGCCTATCGGCAAATGAATAAACACACGAGCTCAAAACACAATTCATTTAATCTTTTGTTTCATTATATGACTAAAAATGTCATCAAAGACATACATGAACGGTATCCTTACCGTCCGCCTTACTTAATATCACCTTGGTTAAGGTTATAAATATGGTCTCTCTGGTTCTTGGTTATTAATATGCCGCAATTAGCAATTTAATAAACCTCTAATTAAATATTAAAACTGTTAAACCCCTATTCTCATGTTATTCTATCATATTATGACGCATTATGATGCAATAGTCCGATTTCGGCTCTCGGGAACGAACGCAGTATTGCGCCATAAACATTGTAAAAGAGTTGAACTAAATTCATTCGAGCCGAAAATGCAATAAATGGCCATCGAGATCACTGTTTTACACAAGTTTTTCCTATACCGTTTATTAATTTCACTGCAGAACGTTCAACCGGCCCGGATTGAAGTTTCACCTACTTTGCTCGGAAATGAGGCTAAGTATCCACAAGGAGGATTGGACGCGAAAATCAAGTTAGTTCGAAAGTTCATTTTTTAAGTATTTAGAGTAAATTTGGCACTATTGGGGGGCGAACAAAAAAAGGTTCCCCTGGCTTCAAAATAGGGACAAAATTAATTATAATTAATATTATAGTTATATCGAAGGTATACATAAGTGGATATAATGATGAGAACTGGTTAATCTTACCTAGGTGGTATCTGATGTGGGTGATGAGGTCGCAGCGAACCTTTCAGCTGGAGGCGTGGGCACCTTCTACGGCCTCCCCACCGCTGTCCATGTCTACATTCAGCGGCATCGGAGTCTGGTTGGTCACTGGGTGTTTGGGAAGGGGGAAAGAGGCGGTAACTGGAAATAAGTACTACTAAAAATAGCCTTATGACATCATCACACCTACACGGTTTACTCGCCGCTCTCTGTTCTGTGCTCAACCTCGACAACTGCCCGCCATTTATTTATACGAGGTTAAAAAGAAAGGTATAATTTAAGATACCCCTAGGGAATACCATAAATCTCTCGCTGAATTTCTCCGATGCTAGATCGGTTTCGGCTACTTTAGTCACAAGTCGGTTGACCTTAGGGTGTCCCGTCTAAACCGATTTCGGTTTCCCACCGCGATCAATCCGATCGAGAGGAACTGTAACGCCCGACGAAGCATCCTATCAGCGCTCCCACAGTGGACACGAAAGAATATATATGTAAGAATATATACGGACCGATCGGCCGCAACCGGTCTAGAATTGTAATTTGAAACGAAATATCGCGATAAATTATTATTCGATTCTAAAACAACTAAATATTCGTTATATGAATTTAAAAAAAATTAATTATTAATGTGTCCCTCTTTACGTTTCCTGTATTATTTTCAGAGAGAAGGGGTATGAGCAAAATTTTAGAAAAACTTCTCCGCCGCATTTATCCCATCCTACAATCCCACGATATCCTACCGGACCATCAGTTTGGGTTCAGAGCGGAACATTCCACTATTCATCAGTGTAATCGCGTTGTAGACACCATCGCCTCCGCTCTTGAGAGAAAGTAGTATGTTTCTGCCGCATTTCTCGATGAAGCGCAAGCTTTTGACAGGTTGTGGCACTGTGGACTGCTGGTGAAACTCAAAAGAATCCTTCCTCCCACGTACTACCTAATCCTTAATTCCTACTTGAGGAACAGACACTTTCGAGTCTCTCAAGGCGCTTTCCTATCTGATTCCTTTCCTATACTTGCAGGTGTTCCACAAGGTAGTGTTCTCGGTCGCTCCCCTTATTCTGTATACACTGCCGATATCCCTCAACATCCTGATACTTTCCTTGCTTCCTATGCAGACGACAATGCTGTACTCTCTACAAACTCAGAACCTTATTTAGCATCACATTCAACAACACAGTAACAATAAAGAAAAAAAAAAGAGAAGGGCTGGGCCTAAGGGAGCCGGCTTAGACGCAGTGAAGGTCCCTCAGTTCCCCTTTCGGGTTTGGGTCTTCGGAGCCCAGTTTAGGTCCCAGAACCCCGTATCGCTGTCGAATGGAAATTCGAAAGTATTTTACATTATTAAATTAGTCACCCCGAGCACTTGGCGAGGCATTTAGTCTTGAATCGCTGTATCGCCACACTGTAACCGACTCGCACAGAACACATAGAAAAAACTAAAAAAAATATCGACTGATATTCTGAAAAACAAACAAGAACGGGCTAATATTCCAAACCATCGCCTATAATGTACTGTTCCATAGTTTCAATTATCTAATATTTCCATTTCATCCCTGACATTATGACTACTTAAGTAAAATTTTGAATTCTGCTGTAAGTTGCGGACGAGCATTTTTATTTTCTATATTTTCTACTGGCTAACCGTCTTCATAAGTAATGCCGTTTCTGATCAAATTTATTTTTCATCATTTTCTGCATTTAGGGGGATACACTCAGTCCAACGAATTTTCAAGTTTTTTGTCCCGTCCGAAAAGATTTTATTTCAAAGCTTGTAAAATTACCTCGTATGTTCTTGGGGGGTCGTATAAATCTAAATTTCTAGATCGGCCACAGGTGAATGGCTGGGAGAGGGGAATCGCAACGGAATGATATTATTCCGAACAGAAACAACGGTAAATAGTTAGTCACGGAATCGCGACTAATTTTTGACTCACCGGTTCGAAAGCGAGTACGGAGAGAGGACGGTCGACCGGAAAAGGCTGGTTTGAGGAATTTTTTTTTCTCTTATCTGACCGTTACTTCGAATCCACCTTAGGCACTGAGTCAGACGGCGATTTCGACAGAAAGTGACGTTCGTCTATCGGTTCTGAAACTCGACTAGCAATTCCGGGAACGAGTGGGCCGAAGGCACATATAAGCCGAGCTATTGAAATTACCGGCTAATCACCGACGTCTTCCACAAACGGTTGTCAAGGAAAACATTAACTCCGGCAGAGCCCAACCAAGAATTACTTGATTCGAAACCATAGGATGGCTGGATAATAATCGCGGCAAAAATTTACACCGAAACATTTATGTTATTGTTGGTTTACATTTTTTACAACGTTGCTTATATAGAAAAATTAGTAACGAATTAATCTAACGAATACCTGGAAAGAATTTAAAACAAAAATGAATTCAGATTCAGGGCAGTAATTACTAGCTACTCTTTTCAGTATTGTGATATTAGAATTAATAAACTGAGATTCAGTCCATACTTTGGGTTTGGCAGGAAGCGGGGTCAACGCCCTCAGGGATGTTGTTGATTCGGATGGCTCCTTCTGAAAACGCCCCACTGCTAAAACCTGGCCCTACAGTGTTCCTACGCTTGGAAAAGGAAAACAGACTGAAAGAAAATTTTCACGGTCCCTTCCCATTCGTCGGGCTGTAATAAAGCAATTTATATCCGTCAACTATAAACAGCAAACTCCAGGAGCACCTTTCCAACATCCAGTCCTGGTGCAAACTGTGGAGGGTGAAGGTGAATAGCTCCAAGTCTACCCACGTCACCTTCACATCACGTCGACAACCCTGCCCTCCAACAATACTATACCCGCCTAACAGCAGGCTCCCTACTTCGGGCTCTATACAGACAAAAGACTCACGTGGAATCTGCACACCCGACTGAAAAGAACAGATCTAAATCGCAAATTTGGACTGTTGAGACCTCTTTTGAAAAGGACATCAAAACTTACAATAGTCAACAAACTGACAATATATAAAGCCATACTAAAACCGACATGGACATACGGAATAGAAGTTCCGTACGGATCCAAACATTCCAGTCAAAAGTCCTTCTTACCACAAAATCCACCATGACCTCAACATACCGACAGTCGACGAAGTAGCTAAATCTCGGTTCCTGAAGTTCCACTCCCGCCATTCTCCTCATCCTAACCCACTCGTTCAGTCCCTTTCCTCTCTTACCCATCCATTATCCCCCCCGCGTCGGCTTAAACGCCACTGCCCTAGAGATTTTCTTAGTCCGATGCCGTAAGCTGCTCATGTGACAAAAGTGCCATCATTGGGTGGTCTCTTTTATCGAGACATCTACGTGGAAAAAAACAAAACATTGAACATTTGTACCAATAACTATATGTAGTTGATTGTATAAAAAAATAAATGGTAAAAAAACTGTTTAAAATCGCACCGTTCACCACGACCTCAACATACCGACAATTGGTGAATAATTACCGGCTGCTAAAATTTCATTCCCGTCTCACTTGTCCTAATTCATTCTTCTAATCCTTACCCTCTGTTAGCCTGAGTAAACGAATGAGGCACCTACGTTACCGCGATTAAGGCTTTTGCTCTAGAACTGCTCGGTGACTGGTTTTCAAAAATTCACGTCCGAACTAATTTATTTCCCCCTCACCGTCGGTGGGACTCCACCTTCGCCGTGGACCGAAAAATGGCTCGACGCAATAAAGCTGGAAGTCGGGTTACGCCGTATTGCGCAACGTCTAAGATTAAAGTGATGGACGCGTACAACAGAATATTGATCAACGCACGGATGGTAGTTATAGCTAGCCATAAATCTAATTTCAGCGTTCATATTATACACTTTAAATAAAATAAATCACAACGACGAGCGTATGAATCGTCGTTAACCCTAACAACGTTAGCACCATCTAGCATTATATACATAAAATGAACGATGAAGAACTATACCTGCGACCAATACTGCGCATGCGCTCGTATGGGCGTTCCCTGTTGTTGGGCGTTTCCTCGGCTTTTTTTTTATTAATCAATTATTTTATTGATAAAGTATTACCCTTAAGTTATTGGTAACTATTCTCACATTGTGTAAGATTGCCTTCTGAAATTCTTTTCGTGCTCCGACTAAAAGTTCGAACTGAATCGTGGCGTCAGCAGCGACAGAAACGGACAAGATGGCGTCCGCCCAACACGCAGCAAAATGAAATGTCTTCAATTGCATAACGAAGGACATAACGATCCCTTATATTGTACCCGTGACGGGTATAAATAGTTTTATTTATATTAATGTTGGTTAGAGATAGCAAAATAAATAATTAGGTTTTGGTTTCACCAGACAGTCAGTAGTAGATGAACATTACACAAAATTCAGTGTGGCTTCCAGATTAACCAAAATAAAACGAGACTCTAAAAGTATATCCAGAAATAAACAATTTTTCCTTCAATATTTTCCATGCGAGTTAATTATTGTATATCTGTTCCTTAATCATGGGTCGACGGAGATAGTCGCGTTTAGGATTAAGACAAACAACAATGGGAAAATAGTCCCATTGATGTACCAAACCGGGCAGGGGCCCGGCAGTCGAGCTTAAAGTTTCATTGCGTATCATTGTCATTTAGAATTGTAGAGAATCGTTTCCAGTGATAGTATCGATCGATCCAGTGTGACTTTTGATTTTCTTTCGTAGTTTCGAATAAATATCTTCTTAACACTTTTACGAGTCGGAAACGCATAAGTTATATATATTATTAAATAATAATAATAAATATTTAATTATTTTTTTTAACGGGGTTAGAATTACGTTTTAACAATACCCTACTGACTGCGGAGTGCTACCGAACCCCGTCCTAGTAGAGTTCAACTATTGGGAAGATATTATTATTACGCTATTTAATTTTTTATCATGTATTAATAACAATTTATTAAAGTGTTATTAGTTGTTATTCAATTGTCATTTAATTATTGTCTTCCGACCAATTGAAATCGGCGGAGCGTAAATATCGTGGTTTGGCCGTCTTCTGAAGTCTGCACCCCTCAGTTGGTATATGGAAGTCGGAAGGAGAGGGGGGCAATTAAAATATATAAGTTATCATAAAGAAGAGCTAAACGGCGTCGGGGCGACGATGCGACGATCGTTAAGATAATGCGGCTGGAAAACACTTCAATTATTATCGTGAGTTATGCTTTCCGCCCACTGGCAATTATCGGAATATTAGAGACAAACATTCATAACTTTGATTTCGAAATGTCCCGATCGCCCGGTTGGGAAATTGCGTCTCTCGCTACGATAAATCATCGATCGCTAAGGAAAATAAATCCGAAAAAATTAACGCCTTTTCTAACGCGCAATTTGTTCTTTTCCGGCATTAATGTGAAACGCTATCCGTTTGAAGTAGGAATACGTTGCGGAGTGTTAAGAAAATTCGAAAATTTGAAAAAAATTAAGATAAGGAAGGAATTTAAAAAATAAAATATCGAAACTATCGCCCCTTCTTTTTTATTAAACGACATCGCTTTGAGGAGTCCGTAAGGCGTGTGTTTAAGTGTCCCTATGCTTTTCTAGGGTCGGTGTCTGTTTATTTGTCTTCATTCCACTCTCGCCCTCTTAAAATAAAGACCCACCCTTCACTCCGCCAATAATAAACTGCTGAGTCATTCATTAGATATTATAGTAAACAAGTTCGAAGCCCCGCACAGATTTAAGGGCGAGTCCATTAGTCTTGAAGGACCAATTCTTACAGGCCCCAGACTTCTTGGAAGGCACTCAGACCCTAATATATATATATATACATGGACAGGAGTTACTTGTTATCTTTATTCAGAACGTAAACTCTAGCGAATTTTATAATAAAAATTCATGTAAAATATTTTACTTATGTAAAGTGTATACTGGAGTTATTGGACAAATTAAATTCGCCTCGAATAGAACTTACGGTTGCGTCAACGCAGCATTACTTTTGCATGTTTTTTTCTATCTCTTTATTTATTGTACAATCAACCTTGCTCTTATGTGTACAATGGCAGTATGTTTATTTCTTTCCTTGATTGTCGTGATTTATTTTTACCTGGACTACAGTCCGCGGACATCTCTGGACCGGTGTCGTTTAAGCCGCCGTGTGTGTGTGCGGGGGGATACAGGATGTGCCATAGAGGAGAGTGATTCAGCAGATTAGGACGAGTAATAAGACGGGAATGGAACATAAGGAACCAGAATTTTATTAATTCCCCAATTGTCGTTATGTTGAGTTCGTGGTGAATTGTGTCTGATTTGATACATACCGGGGTGCGAGGTATGTTCCCATTAAGCATGGTTCGAAGGACATTTGAAAATCTCTCTTTTGGAATCTCTGAATGCGAGCGACTTAGAATATACCAACCTTAATTTCGTTTTTCAACTTTACAGCTATATTTTTATTCCACATTAAAATCCAGTTTTCGGAAAATGGAAATTTTTTAGGTGGCGAAGCATCCTCTAAGCACAGTCGACACCGTTATTACGGGCGTCCGACGAATATACCGGAGTTTGTTGGGTCAGCCCGGTTTAATCAGTTGAAATTTGTCAACGACATTAACAGTGTCGACACGATGCCTCATCGGGAGCGGACAAATGCCCAGTGGCAATCTATTTACCAAGGGAGGTTAATTAAACACGGCCCGCTAGATTAATGGATTAAATAAATTACAGATATATTTCTCTAAAAATGCTTGAATTTAAAGTATACGCTGGAAAATGCCAAAATTGACATAATTAATGAAAAACGGCTGTAGATTAAGAGTTTTACGAAATAAGGCAAACAAATGGCGGTAAGTAAATAAGTTTTGGAGCCCATAGGGGCAATGCAAGATTGAGCTATACAAATAAAGTTTAAAGAAATAAAATAAGCTCGGATTTATTATTCAATATCCAGTCGAGCTTCAGCCTCCGAAGGGTACACACCTCTACCTGGTGTCCCATTGTGAACGCGAGCGAGCAAGACACCCTCACCCAACCACCACCCACAACAGATCAGTTAACAGCCAGATAGTCAGTGTAGTATTAGTATTTGCGTGTTAATTAGCAAACGGTGAACAGTGAGTGCATCGAACAAAACAAATCCAGAGTGGGACGAAACCCCCACGATGGTAAAGAGACTGAAGAGAAGGCATGAATCAGAGATGGAGCCAGTCAAGACCAGCAACCCTTTCAACGTCCTCCCAGTGGACGTTGAAGAAACAGAATCAAGGAGGGAACAGATTCCTCCTATCGTAGTCAGCGGCGCTATCGCTGACATAAAAACTTTCATCGCAAACTGCGAAAGGGTCACCAAATTCAAGGTGATCTTAAAGAGCACTGGGAGGACGACACAAGTCCACCCAAAAACGAAGGAAGATCACGCGGCGCTGAGAGAGTTATTCTCTACGAATAACCTCCTCCACCATACGTTCGCTTTTAAGAGCGAAAGGAGGAAGAAGTGGGTAATCCACGGACTCCCGGCCTCAGCCCCAGTCGCCGAAATTCTCGACGACTTAAAAGGACAATTACCTGGAACCCACCAGGTAATTCAAATGAATAAGACAGACGGCGACGGAAAGAAGAGGGCCCTCCCAACCTTCGTCGTAATAACAAATAACGTGGTCCAACTCAAGGACTTCAAAAACATCATGATATATTTCCACCGGGTGCGAGTGGAAAATACACAGCGGTAACACAGTGCTACCGATGCCAGCTATTCGGGCACAGTATCTGCTACTGTGCCCTCAACCAAAAGTGCGCGCGTTGCTCGGGGAACCACCGAGCTAGCGATTGCGACCGCACTAAAACAAAACTCAAATGTGCCAACTGCGGGGGCGACCACGTAGCGAGCCTCCGAACCTGCGAAGCCCGCAGTAGATATATCGCGGGCAAAGAAAAAGTCCAGAGGCCACAAAAGCCTCAAACGCAAGACAAGCCGAAAATTATAAACCGGCCAGCCGATCGTACCGGGAAGAAGCTACGCGGCGGCAGCGGCAGCGACAGCGACAGCTCCACCACCACCACCACCCCAGGCACCCCAGAGCGGACAACAAGAAGATCCCATGAGTTTCTTGGGCGAACTAAGAAGCCTCGGCCAAGAACTAAAGGCCCTGAACATTACCAGATTGATAGAAATCGTGAAGAACATGGTCAGAGACCTAAAATCCGCGCGCGGCCTAGACAGGGTGGAAGTCCTGTATAGGTACGCCCAGATTCTCGACCCGTAAACTGGTACTAAACGGAGTAGTTTACAACTCAAGAGGGCTACTAAGCCATATCAACGAAGTCTCCCAGATCATCATCGAAATTAGAGTGGACGTAGCACTCCTCACCGAGACACATCTACGAGAGAAGAATCGTCCGTTTCTCCCGGGTTACACCATCTACAGAAGCGATCGAGATACACCCGGAGGCGGAGTGGCGATAATAATAAGCAACAGACTTCGCCCTAGCACTAAGCAGAGAAGAAGATATTAGGACATCATCGATCACTCCAACAAAGAATTCAATGGCTACACGCAGGACACGCAGCAGATGGCAAAAACACAGGAACAGGGAAGACAAAAGAGAAACCAATAGGCTAGAAAGAGTAATAAAACTCAAAATCCTGGACTGGAAAAAGGAGATGTGGGAGGACAAAGTCCAGAAAGCGAATTTTATTGACGGAAGCCTTTGGAAAATCATACGCAACCTAACAAATAAGTCAGGTAAAAGCGTCCCAACCCTACGTTCGGATACTGGTGATAAAGTATTCGACGACAAAGGGAAATCCGAGTCGCTCTTAGCGTATTTCGCCAACATCCACAAGGAGACGGTGGACAGAGGAAACGCCGCCAACAACCAGAAAATAGCCGCGTAGGTGAAGAAGACAATAGTCCTGACCCGGCCTACACCCGAAGGAGGCATCAAAAGGAACCCGGCGGCACAGAGGACCCGGCCGACGATAAGGAAGACAATGCAGGACAGATGTCAGGAGGCAATACTTCGAGGAAACACAACGAGGACCCTCCCTCCCGCAGGTAGGAGTCTAACGGACACCCCCTCCCTAATCAGGCTATCAGGTCTAATAAGGCCCTCCCTACTTTACGCGTGTCCCGTTTGGCGTAAAGCAGCCAACACACACATGAAAAAAGTACAAATCACACAGAACAAATGCCTCCGTATAGCCCTCGACATACCCCCAAGAACACGAACAGAACACGTACACGACTTGGCCCAGACACCTAAACTGGACGAAATAATAGACAAAATAACGACCAACCACAGAGACAAACTCCAAATCCACCCAAATCCCCTGGCATCTTCCTCCCAGCTACCCCAAAGACCCCACTGGCCACCCAAAAGACGTACCACAAGGAGGAGGGTCCTCACGCCCAGCTAGAAGACCCCGCAACCAAAGTGAAAGTGAAACAGTGTAGTGAAAGCTGTGGATGTGCTAGCTAAAGTGCCTATAGTGCATAGTGCTAACGACGGTATACGACCGGTCGTATACTGTCACCAGTGCCCCAGTGAGCAGTGCGCCGACATCGAGTTTCGCGAGCAGCGTAGTGAACCCAAGTGGCAAGTGCAAAGTGCAGTGCAAAGTGTGTGAGCGAATGTGTGTGTTTGTGCGAGTGAATGTAGAGAGTGTAGTCTAGGTCCTCGGGTTTTTATTGTGTATTTTCCCGACTAGCAAAACAACATCGTAAAAAAAAAATCCATGTATAATGTATTATAATATTTAAGAATATAAATGTAAAAAGGCCAATAGGCCGGAATACATACGCTAATCAAAACTTGTTTATAGCGTTATATCGTTGTAATATTGTATTTATAGTAATAAAAATTATTTGTATCTTGTATCTTGTATTATTCAATATAAGATTAATAATACTTAGTCCTGTGGCGATCCGCAGGGCTGTCCCCGGCTTCAATGTTAACATAAACATCCGGTCGGTTGGCTTTAATGCAAATACAACAATATTTTATATAAATAATATTTTTCGAATATAATTTCAATTTCACGCCTCTATTTCATCTACCGTCCGTTAGGCGTTTCATAACTTAGTTGAAACGCTGTTACTTTCTTATCCGGGAAAAACGGCCCGACCTCAACAGTAAATTTAGGTAAATATGAACATGTATTTTATACTACTAGTACTTATTCGATTCTCACGAATACCTCGTGTCACTTTTATTCCGTTAAATTCGACGGTAGTTTAGAGAGTGTTAAAGGACGGAATAAAGTCCTTTCAACGCTTGTATAAATTTCCACCGAGACGTAAAATATTAAATTAAATTACAGGGAAGGGGAGAGCTTATTTTTTTCGTTTATCGAATCAAATCTGCTTAATGAATAAATTTTGTAGGTTCTTCAATTAGCCATTCGTTAGTTCCTTCCTGATTTGGGGCCTTTTTTTGTATGTCAGTTCTTTTTTTGGGGGTCGGGGGAAACACAGACTGTGCCAGATGCAGAGTTTCACCCCAACCTTTCCCCCGATAAATTTGCCTCGAGACGTCCCTCAGTTCGGTGCTCTGGCCACAGTCACGGTTCGGTCCTAGCGCGATAACGGATCGCGCTATCTCCGCCCTTGTACTTTTGTATACGCGTTGGTTAGGTCGTAAAGTAGAGTCGAGCACAGATAACGGTCGGTTTCCACAGAGTCGTGCTCACTGAGCCACCGGCTAAACGCAGAACGAATAAGGGAAAACAGAACGACGACACTAAACGCGCGATCGGCCTCGAACGGGATGCGCCAGCCAAAAACAGTAGGCGCAAGTTCTCGGGTTTTTATAAAATAACTTTCCCGATTACCATAACAACATTGGGCACAATACAATAAAACCGAATCGAAATTTTTGTACGACTATATGTATATTTGAAAAACAAAATGAAGTATTTTTAATTGTATTTGGCGCTCGTGTCGAGCCGAGAAGACGCGATTCAAAGCCCGGACCACGCTAATCAGAAAGAACTTTCTTTTATACAGGGAAAACTTTTTAGAAGCACCTTGTCACGTAACTCGGCAGTGTCGGATAATCCAATTTGGTGTACCGACTAAGAGTCCCTGTTCGGATTCTGTGTCGCTACCGCAGAAATATCCGATTCGGGTGGCTTTGGAGTTTATACCTATGTTGTTATTTTGTCTATTATGTCGTTCAGGTACGGAGGCATTCCTTGTGTGTACGAAATTACGAAAGTAATTTTTTCAAAATGTATGTTGCCCGCGTTTCGCCGAACGGGCTCCTAATCGGAAACAACTAGGAAAATAAAAGTTCGCCGCCTCGATTTGCCCTTGCAATGGCGATATATCACCGCACAATTTCATATTTCTATAAGTGCCAGTAAGCCGTTTTCGATGCCGCGAATTTGTACGGCTTATGGAAATGCTTTTGATTATTATTCGTAAAATTATTCGCATCCTTTAAATCATTGGCTTCTCAAATAAATATAAACTCCCGTTTACTTTTGATGCCTGCACTAGTGACGAGGAGAGCCCGAGTGACGATTAGGCAACAGATACAAGGCCGCGGATTGGGCCGTTGTATACAAAGCGCACAAAACAAACACATAAATCAAACGGTCGTAAATCCGCCGGGTGAAATCAAAAGAACGCTCCCGACACGAAGAAAATATAACCGCAACTTGCGGGTCGAGGAAACGCTCGATAGCCGAGTTTGTTCACGGTGGTGAATTGTTTGGTACGGATACAGGAAAAATAAATCTCGTTACTAGCGTTGCAATAAACTTACAGAATTAATATTAAGTTATGTAAATATAATGAGAAACCGTACTTTCGCTTAGGGACCTCGCTAACAAAATTCGATCGAATAACCCCTTTTTCTCCCTTTTTAAACCGAAACGCTTGGCAGTCCAGTGTAGCCAGTGAGTGTTGTAACATAGTTTCTCTGCGCGCTTCTATTGTGTATTCGTTTAGAGAATAAAACCATTTCTTTACATTTGTTATATATATATATATATATATATATATATATATATATATATATATATATATATATTGAGCCCCAGTGTTACTCAATTTTCGGGTTAAAAATTAGGAAAAAACAGAGGCGATTTAAATAGGGTAGGCGGTATGCATTTATATTGAAGCCTCGCGAGCGGAGAGTGGGTACCTAAGCAAGATAAAAATGGAATACCGCAGTTTCTACATTATTTATGGGTTGAAAGGAGGGTTCGGGTGTGGGGGTGTTCCATATCTCGGTCACCATAAATCAGCATAATTCCTTCAATAATCACCGGTGGCCTAGGCCCGGGATATTACAGTTTGTGGGGGGCCGAAACAAAATGTATTTAACGCCACCACCTCCCCCTGGAATGCATTAAAATTATCGACAGTGCCGTCCTCGAGGCAGGAAAAAATTAATCGAAGGTCTGACTTTTTTTTTATGTTGCCCGTTGGCATAATATTCCCGGGGCCGATATTATGCCGTCGGATTGGTGGGATGGCGGTGGTGGATAATAATTCTCTTTTGTGAACCTAAATCCCCTGCCCCTCTCCACGACCACAACTGAAGACGGATTGATTGAAAATAGCCTATTGAGATATATTGCCTCTCGTGGGCGGCGAGTATTAGCGTAAAACTCTTTTTTTGATCCCGAGGTCCTCTAAAACATCGCAGAAAAGCGATTTAAGAGACTATAAAGGGAATTAAATTTTTTTTATTCGGCGATCTTGTTCCTTTAGTGCGATAAAGTTCAGCGTGGTTTTATCCTGCTTTTGTCAGCTTTTGAATACGCTGAATTTTTAATTCTTCTATCCCCAGTCCCGCGATTTTTTACACTATGTACTGACAGGTTAATAAAATCCAACGGTAAGATAATCGGTAAAATATTTGTGAATTAGCGAGATCATCAAAATTGAATCGTCGGTTGCGTTCGGACAAATAACGTACACGACTGCATTCCCTGTCGCTGCACTACTGGCAAGTATAATAATTCTTGCACGGTATTGATAATTCAAGTTCTGGTCACCGAAACCATCACTCATTAATTTTATTGCTTTCTCTAGTCAGTATTTTATTTAAGATTTAAGAGCACCTACCTCATTTTTGATTTGAGTTATATCGGCTACAAGAAATGCCAGTTTAGTAATATACTTCTGGACTCCTCAAAGTCCGTTTCGTCCACGTTTCCTACGACGATTCCATGTTTTCGGTCCTGTATGATAATAGACAGCGTTAACGCCAGCCTCCATAAAATGGGCGTCCACTTGAAATCGATTTATGGGGTAAACCCGGGGGCGATATTACTCCGTATTGCGACAGAGCTCGCGTAATAATTCCGGCCCCATTTGAACGAGGCCCGTCGTAAATTATATTTTTTCGTTTAGCGTTAACCGCCACAATGGGCTCCTTCTGTTCATCCTTTCCGCCCAGTTAATATTAGCGCCCCGTGGAGTGGTCTATGTTATATGGGGCGTCGGACCCGGGCAGTAATGACGTTTGATGATATATCCGCTTTACACCCGAACAATCCTTATTAGTTAACAGGCGCCTTATTGAACAATTACAGAAATCGGGCACAGTGGAGCCATTTCCCGAAGCATCCTATGGATACTAAATTAATGGTATAGAACCATTTACATAAAATTGTTATTCCTCCTCATGGGCTTATGGTTACAGTGGAGGATATCCGCGTTACCTCATTAATCCAATATGCCTTTTGGTGTTCCACTTTCTAGTCGCTTTCAATAATGTCCTACATCTATACTAAATGAAATCATAAATTATAAAAGACTGCGGTCTTCTCCGTACCCTCCTTTCCGGCCCTAACCCAGCCGGTTTCGGTTTCTCCGTGCGAAATCTTTGGTGTATAATATCTCGACGCAAAATGCGGGTAACAATTTGTCTTATAGCACATAGTACTGAGATTTTAAGCCCGACGGGGACTAACAGTGAGCGAACGTAAACTAGTCTCCGCACACGGAACAAAAATTTACCGACAATCCGATTTGGATATTGAAGGCGATGAAAAAAATAAATGAACGGCGAAAGCGTTGACCAGTAGCGAAGAGAAAAAGCGCGTTGCCGAGATATATTCCCGTATTTAAATACATATGAAAAACCGATACAAGTTAGGAATGAAACGGGGATAGGTCGGTTGATTCTTATATGAAATTTAAAGCGTCGATGATTAACAGGCTTCAAATAGGGACACCGCGATAAAGGCCCCGCCTTGTTCTAGGCCCAGTTCGAACTCCGGCTCCTCCAATAAACCGGTTATTTACGACAGCCCCTTCAAGAACGATATAGCCGAGCAAAGATCACTCGTTATGAGTGAACGGGGCCGCTGTTGTAAAAAAATTATACATAAACTATAACTACAACGGGGTCTTCGAAAAACATAATTCCTATTCTTCCCCCAGGCCCATTTTATGAATTTATAGACTGTGGGTCGTTAGGGATATTGTATTTATAGATCATTAAATTCCAGATGCTCGGTGTGGGCGTAGGCTAAAACATTAACTATTAACTTAATCTCTGTTTCTGGAATAAGCGAAGCCCCCTTGCCTTACCGCGTCTTATCGACAGAAAATTAGCGTTATCCTTAATTCGAAGTCTCCGTCATCTTCGAAAATCGCAGCCAGGTTTCGACTCTTAACTTAGATTATAATCCACCGTACGCTCGAAAACGTGGCGATAAATAAATAAAGGTATACCCGACCGACGAATACTTCGAACAAGTCATCTTCCGGAAACAGTCGAGGAAAATTGTTTCCACGTCGGTGCACCGGACCGACGATGGAGACCCGAAGCTCTCGGGGCCCTCGTAAATGACTCCTAATCCTTTTTAAGACCGGGCCATAAAACCCGACCCGAGTCTTCTTTCGCGCGCCCGGTTCTCAATTACGGGTGGAAAGACCCTTACACGTCCCGTCGCTTCCCCGAGGACTTTTCCGGCATAAACGCCTTCAAGGCGGCGCTCACCAGAAGGATCGGTATGTTCCGGTAAATATAAACCTTCCGTGTTCGACCCGCCGGCCCGTACTGTTCCTACCTCCTTATTGGCCGTCGGCCCGTTTCGTTGCCACCTCTGGAGAAGTGATGACGGAGTCAAGCGAGGACTGTCAAGGCGGAGGAGGCATCATGCATTTTAACGAACCCGCCCGCTTCCATAACGGCCGGCTGTATACCGGTTGATGTATTGACGGATGCGGTTCTGCTCGACCCGGGCCCACAACTTGAGAGATTAGTTCGGGGTAAACCCCGTGAATATTTCAGCCCCCGACCGGCCCCGAGAGCGGTCCGATTTTTTCTTATTACGGCCGATAGCGCCTCTTACCCCATATTCCGTTGATTCGAGGAATATATTTCCAACCGACACCGTTCCTGTTCGTTGTTTAATATGTGGTTCGAACGATGCTCCGTGCCCTACCCCGATGTAACCTCTTTTTTCAAGTTTTGGCGAGCGATAACTGTATAATTAACGAGTAATTAGTTCGCGGTCAGCAATGAACCCGCTAAGGATTACCGTTAGGAACAATATTTAACTTTAAAGAACCATTTTCCATTAATTATTATAGGATCTCGCGATAAAGTCCAAATTCCGATCCCTTACACAACACTATTAATACTTGCATACAAACAAAAACTTTAATCGCTTAAATAAATCTAGAGATGAGGGATAACGATATTTGTGAAGTTATGCACCCTCGTGTGAAAGTTATCCACTCAAAACTGTCCTTCGGCATTCTGAATGACTTTGTTCCTTCTGATCGTTTGCCTTGTGATGTATGGCAGAAAGGAATAAAGAATACAATTTTAGTTGCCCGAGCGTCGTGTCGATTAGCGTAAATTAGCGAATCGGGTATACGCATTTTCCTTCAGGAGAACGGTCCGCTAATTATGAAGCTGCGGGGGTTCGGTTCGGGGCGGCCGGTGACCGAAACCGCGGTCCTGGGATGGGGGCCGCCCCTCTCAATTAGGGAATTGACTGCGCTTGGTAAACAAGACAAATTCGGTTACGCGTCAGGTGCAGTACCCTCCAGGACCGCCCACGCTACGATCGATAGATTCCTACTAGCCTCGATTAGTAGCTTTAAGTAACTCCGAAGTCACACTTCGGCCCGTATTCGGTTGTATCCAAGATATGATGAGCCTGAAGTGAAAAAAAAAATTGTAACATTGGTTCCGAAGTCGATTTCTTTAGTCCATTATGTAAATCATCTCTCTTCAACTGTACTCTTACAGACAAATAGTATATAAACGAAAAGTCCCGAATGGAATAAAATAAATTCGGTGTTCCGTGACAGGTTTCGGACCGTAGCGGTCATCGATACGCTCATCAATAGCACTCGGTCAATAATTAATACAAATACTTTATTCTTCGTTGAATTGACATAGTACAACGTAGACGATATACACATTTTTTTGATACATGCAAAGCGTCCCACCGGCCTTTCTACATTTATGTAATTTATTTGTACTGTCCATAATGGTGTGGTAATCGGGTATGTTAGACAATAAAAGCGATGTCGTCTTACTAATGTCTTAATGTATTCGTGCGCGTTCCGGATAAGACGGTGGGAGAATTATCGGTGTCCGCTCAAGTCATCCCATATACTTATTTTAATTATCGCCCCGTAATATATATGCCGAATATTGTCGAAATAAGCTAATAGAATATGGTATCAATAATTTTTAATAAATTATCGCGGCGAAGCGTGTCGATCGTCAGGTAGACTTCCTGCCTGCTCCTTAATTTTACTGAAGAATAGAAGACCGAACTAAATTATTTCTCCATTCGGGACTGAATGTTGAGAGGGAGCGAGTATTGCGTTATTGTCGCGGCGGGAAGTCGTCACATTCGTCTCGCCTCTCGGCGAAAACAACATCTCCGCAAAGCCGAGAACGTGCGCAATCAGCCACAACTCACGGATCATACCTCGGCCTAAATCGAATCAGGAAACGCGGCTCTCCCACCATAAAAGATAAAATCCCGTGTTAAAAACAATAGCGATAGGAATGAAGTCCTATTTTGCAAGTGAACAACAACGGGCGTACAATTCTTAAACGAACTACAGACAGTCGAACGTAGTTAATTCAAATGCATACGAATCCTTCGTACAGATGTTTGTTCGAGAAACCGTGTCACTAGTTAAAGTAACACAATTGTTAATTTTGTTATTGTGTTAACCGTAACACAATACGACAGAATCAAGCCCAGTACCATCATTGTAACTAGAACAATAAAAAAAGAATTGGAAATATGCGTTCGAGATGAATAAGAAAATCTGGGTTAGATTTAAATCGTGGAAGTTTGGTCGTAGCTTGCACGCCAAGTGGACGCGTTCCTATTGTTCTCCATTAATTTCTTCATTTTCATGTAATTCTAGTGCGTTTTGATCTGTAATTTGTTGTCAATTGTTCAGAATTTGTCCTATAAGCAATATGTCATCGAGTTTGTGTTCTTATAGTGTAGTGTTGTTCTATTACTATTTTAAAGGGGAATCATTTCGCCGGGGCCTGCTTATAAACAGAGCCGATAAGGGACACAATAAGGCTAGTACAGCAAACTATTGGAGACCAGCGACTGGAAGAATTTCCGCCCCTTCCACAAAAAATGAGTCTGGATGAGAACCCAAAGGACAGATTGTCACAACTAACACCACCAACAGCACCAGCACCAGCTCCATCAAGCACAAAAGCAAGCAGAGCCAACCATCAACAACCTTCCACCAGCCGGCAACAACCATTGACACCATTGTGCCACAGGGCCACTTCCCAGGAAAAATCTCATCATTCCTCTAATTACCGTCCTAACAACAGTAACTGTTTGGTAGAGAACCCTCACGACCATCTGTCCCGACATCGTCTCGGTCCCGTCGACCCTAATCCTCACCCTTCTAGACCACCAAAGCAGAGCCTAGATAACTATTCTCAATTCGTAGCCTACAAAACAGCGTTAAATTCATTTTTAGCGTTATTCGTAACATGTGAATATTAATTAAGGAATCCAGAAATTCATTCGTCCGGTCAATAAATATACCATTAGAAGAGAATTAAATTAATAAACCGGTTACTGATATACAGGTTTGGCACCTAGTAGATGGCGGATGTCATCGATAGATTGCTTTATTTGTATTTTTGCGCATGTTTACATCTTTGAACTGATAAGGTGTGCTATATCAATTGAAACACGGTGAAACAAAACGAACGCTATCGTCATATTTTACGTTTTTATTCTCGTGAAGGTAAAAATGCATCGCAAGCTCGCAAAAAGTTATGCACCGTGTACGGTGATGAGGCCTTGGTCAGTGCCAAAACTGAACTAAATTTCGTTCGGGCGATTTTTCACTAAAAGGCGAAGAGAACTCGTCCGGTCGAAGTCGATGAGGACCAAATAAAGTCCGGTCGGTGTAGTAAAACGCGGAGATAGCGGAGAAGCTAAATGTATCCCATACATACATTGACAACCATTTGGAACATCTCGAGTACCATAAAATCATCGATATACGGGTACCTCATAACGCGCGGACGGGAAAAATCCCCAGTTATTTAGTTTCCACACCAATATATTTAGTGTACATACAACTGTAAGTATACGCGCCGGTTCTGGGTACCCGGAGCGATTTCGAATACGAATTTATCGAGCGGACATCGAACTAATTATCGTTAAGACGACATTCGACACTTTTCTGTTTAAACTGTAAAATAAATTAACCCTAATAGCAATTTACGACGGTCCCCCCTTCCGCACATTATTTATTCCCGGCTCGGACTCTGGGAGCCGGGCCGAAAAAAACGTCATTTAAGAAACCGAAGCCGGCGGACTCGAAACCCCCCTGCGGTAATGAATGGGAAAGGTATGAGTTTTTATCGCCTTCCGCTCGATCGATCCCAGAATCCGGAATTTATTCGGCGGATACTTATAGCGGAGACGTTCGAGGTTGGGTAATTCGCCCGGCCGGAGAAAATTGGGATGCGGCCGCTTTTCCCGGAGCTTTTCCGGCCTCATTAAGGGCCCCGGCAAACCGCCCCGGGAAGTGTTTTCCCGGCGTCGATTCGTCCGAGTGGCGATCAGGAAGCCTTTGTGGGGGGGGGGATGGCGAGCATTTGAACTATCACCGATATCTGAACCGTTCCCCCGTTGAAGGTGTCAATAGATAATCACAGCAATATAATTCGAAAATGATCGAGTTTATTACGCGGTCCTGACCGAACTTTCATTCGATTACAAATGTGAAGTATTAATTCCCCAACGGTAAACACCCTCACGGAAAATTCGATATTCTCGAAGGGGGAAAAGTATTTAAAAAGAATTAGCACCAGTTTTGCGCCTCCTCGAAGCGCGGTTAGAGCGCGGCGAGGGCAAAGCGGAATATGCAACTTAATCCGGATATTGCAAGTTCGAAAAATTGGATGTCCCACCCTCTGAGTAAACACCCTTTATAACCCCGGTTTCCCGCTGACCGTTGAATATTCAAAACCGTTCTCGTCTCCCTTCACCCCGGGGGAAATCTATCCCTTAACTTCTAATGTAATAAGATTGCCACACCGCACGGGCTGTGACAGGTGACGGGGAGAAAGTGTTCTTAGATCGTCTCCATCTTTCCAGGACGATAGTCTCCCAATTTAATCGATCGAACGTTCATTTCTATCGGTTATGAATCCGCGAAATCGGCCTAAAATTTACGAACTCGGAAACATTCGACGGGAAGTCGATAAGCGTCGAGTCACCAATTTCCTGTCGACAGGAATACTACTAAAGCTGGAGAAAAGTCGAAAAAATAGATAAACGATATATTTCTTCCGGTCACTTAAAATGTTGTATATAAATGTACGTAGTGTAATTAGCGTACGATGGGCAAGGATCGCTAACATGGGGGTAGAAAAAATGTAATATTTTTAACGGCCTCACAAAGGATCCTTTTTTTATATTTTTTAACAGAAATATATTTGTCACAGGCTAACAACCATATTATACTCCGGCCGGGGGGTTCGGGGCCTAGCGCTAGAAACAATAGTCAGATAAAAGGCCGGATTGTTAACTGATCGGGAGCGGGAAGAGAATAATGGGACGTGGGCGTGTGGAACCATTAATAAAAACGCGGGGGCGTGCGGGGAAGGCCTTTATGCCCAGGTATATGCCTTCAATCGAACGGGGGGGAGGATTCCTCCCGGATGAAAGCCCCATCCCCGACCCATTATTCAATCCCTTACGATTTTTCCCCATCCCCGCCACCGGTATACATTAGGCCGACCGTTGAAAAGATGATGTGTAACCGGCCGAGTCAGTAATATCGCCGCCGAGAACCATTTTCGCGGCCCGCCGCGCGGTGCCCCTCTAACCTCGTTACGGTACTGACAGTCCGTCAGAAGAACGTTACGAAATTTACATTGAAAAAAAATTACTCGCCTAAATTAGACCGGTTTTTTGTGATCGTCTAAGGCGATTTACACTGGTCGGTGCAGTGACAGTAACTAACTTCGCTACTTACCACCAAGACATCCAACATCGCTGGCATCCAGAGATCTCCCATTCAAAAGTTCTTCCAAAGATCCCTAATAATCTCTGGTATTTTTCAAATCACACCGACAATTGACGAATTAATAAAATACGGGTTCCGAAAGTTTCATTCTCGTCTCGATCCATAGTCTTTGAAAAATTACCCCCCATGTTTCCCTAATCGCGTAATCCACAATGGCCTAAATAAAAATCCCATTCGTTCAGTAATTAGCAGTTTACTGATAATAGGCTACGGGAAGCCTAAAGCGGAGATGGCCACGCGATTTCCTTACCGCTTGCGTAAGGGCAGAAACTAGCATCATTGGTTGGCTTCTCCCTTCAAGAGTTCCGTGATAGAATTTATGGCACAATGTCACTTGATATAATAAAGGATTGTAGTTGTGACTAAAAATAAATGAAAAATATATCTTATATATAAAGATGAAAGTATGTATGTTAGTCCGGCCTTAAACATCTATACTACGTGTCCGATTGCTACAAAATTCGGGATTTAAAGTAGTAATATATTCAACCATGTCCAATTAGATGGCCAGAATTTTCATCCGAGTGAACCTTTCTCAGAAGCTGAGGCTACGAATAATGTTCGTTTCATTTCACCGTGTTTCAATCGACGACAAGCAGACATTATTAAACAACGGGGGAAATTTGCTACCGAATGATAACAATTATCATATAAATAATGTAAAGATGAATTTAACATGGTGATATTGTAAATCGAATTTAAGAAATAAGGACATTATTTTGAATTTGTAAAATAAACACGGCTCAGTATAATCCTGTAGAACCGCTGGAATGTAAAAAGCCGGAAAGATTTACATTGCAGGAAAATTTATTTTAAATAACTCAGAGCACACTTCGTCCAATTACAGATAAATTCTTCTACCTCAGACCCTGTTCGAAGTCTTAGTCGCGTGATATATATTTATTCCAATAAGCGGTATCTGATATCCTGTTCTAAATTACGAACTGTTATTGAAGTTAAAATTCCTTCAATTTTATTTAATTTTATATTTTATAAAGCGAAGTTTCCTTTACGGAAAACGTCACGGCCAAATATGGAAAACTTTTCCGGGTTTAATTAGGTTCGCCTTTTTCTTGTATCCGCTATTCCTGAATATTTAATTTCCTCGGAGACCCTTTTTTTATTCTTCATTGGAAATTGGTATAGAGGGCAAAGATGCATTCACCGGCGATTTTTCGAATTTTCTTTCATTTGATAATTTGAATCTCTTAAACGAGAGGAACTCATTATAATCGTCCCCTGGTGTTTTAAATGCTATATAATAAACACTGAGGCCCGAAGAAACCTACAGAGTCCTCTACAGTGTTTGCGTAATGAGCAAGACAATAACCTAACCCGGCTATCGACGGCTCAGGTGGAAAATAAAGAAGCGTCCGTTTATATTAACAGGTCGAGAGTTTAGTTTACACATGTCCCGTCGAGCTTTACAGATGTCACTTTAGTCAGTGAAGTATTTATTAAGTTGTTAGGAAGAGATGTGAAATCTTCCCTAAAGAATATACTCCTCAATGGTAAGTATCTATATGATTTTTGGCATACAAAAATAAAGCGTATCCTATATTATTAAATCCCTACCCAATAAAAAAATCCCCCAATGCTGATCTTATCACTGCAAATATTCAAAAACATCTTCCCAAAAAGGCTATCCTTCAACTCACATTTATCTTTAACTCAGTTTTGAGAACTACACATTTCCCTTCCGCATGGAAAATGTTACACATCATTATGATTCCCAAACCGCATAAACCGGCTCACCTACCTTCATCCTACCGACCCATAAGTCTTCTCCCGGTAATGAGTAAAATCTTGGAAAAACTTCTTCTCCGCCGCATTTATCCCATCCTACAATCCCACGATTTCCTCGATGAAGCGCAAGCTTTTGACAGGTTGTGGCACTGCGGACTGCTGGTGAAACTCAAAAGAATCCTTCCTCCCACGTACTACCTAATCCTTAATTCCTAGTTGAGGAACAGAAAGACACTTTCGAGTCTCTCAAGGCGCTTTCCTATCTGATTCCTTTCCTATACTTGCAGGTGTTCCACAAGGTAGTGTTCTCGGTCCCTCCCCTTATTCTGTATACACTGCCGATATCCCTCAACATCCTGATACTTTCCTCGCTTCCTATGCAGACGACAAAGCTGTTACTCTATACAAACTCAGGTCCTTACTTAGCATCACATTCCGTGCAAAAACACCTCTCACTCATAGAAAGCTGGTCCAGGAAATGGAGGATTAAGTTCAATTGCCAAAAAAGTCTTCGTGTAACTTTTACTTTGAGAAGAGGGCAGGAGCGGGAGTACCATCATTTGGTGGCTTCTCTTTCGAAAGTTCAGTGAGTGAGTTTTAAGTAGGAGCACTGTCTCTAGATACAATCTAAAAAAAATTGTAGTTGTGACTATACCAATAAATGAAAAAAAAGAAATAAAGAAATAAAGCGATATTATGCTAATTTTATATTGCGGAGAATTACCATATTGGTTTGAATTTCATATCAATTTCTAGAAACGTGTTATGTCTGACTTATATTATCTAATGATACGATTCTTATCCCGTATTAATTATTAGTAAAATGTATGATTAATTTACAAAGACTTCGTTGGAAAGTTATTAACATACTGATTGTATCGAGAAGCGTATTGGAAGTGTATATGTATATAATACACACACCCAGGTGTACAGAAACCTATCGCTGAAGTCCTCTTCAGAGTTTTTTATAATGTGTAAGAGGAAAATCTGACTCGGCTACGGACCGCTCAGGTTGAAAATAAAGAACCGTCGGTTTTTATTAGCGGGTCAAGAGTTTACACGTGTCCCTTGGGGCTTTGGTCGTCACGTTTTTCCCCAACCTAAGCCATAAACTCGGAGCCACCGCGCTGTTTCACTCAAGGCCGGCTTTTTGTGTCCCCCCATTCAATGCTGCGTCAGTCGGATTCCAAAAGGGGTTGACACCATGTTCCGTTTAGACTAAACACGGCTACGTCCCGCCACATTCCCGTAATCGTTACGTTTCTATTATGCGCCGAGATTTCCGACTTGTTTATGCCACAACGTGAGGGCTGACGGGAAGGCGGGCGCCTCTCCTGCGGTAGAGCCTATCTTCCGGGTTTTTATATTAAATTCGACAATTACCGTAAAAAATAACGCGTCGGAAAGTATCATGCGCCGTCATCGCGTTCATCTAAACGCTAGGTGTTCCTACGGTTCGAAGGAGTGGTTAGATTATTTGTTCGGGCGTTAAAACGGAATACGGAAAAAAAGCATTTTCGATACGGGCGTAGAAGAACGGTTAACGTCACTGGGAAGCGGCGAGAAGGACTTGATACTCGGAAGAGGATGCCGTGTCTTCGGTCGGAAGTTTACCG
Source organism: Lethocerus indicus (assembly GCA_019843655.1). NCBI lineage: Eukaryota > Metazoa > Arthropoda > Insecta > Hemiptera > Belostomatidae > Lethocerus > Lethocerus indicus. The sequence goes on from JACDQD010000001.1 coordinate 45,916,262, forward strand.
TTCGCTGGCAGTGACTTGCGAACGGTCGATTTAGATCCCTGCAGTGGACAAATGCATTTCTGATTCAACCTACGTCGAGACGGCGGCGCTCGTACTCGCACAGCGATATGACAAAAGCTCCGTCGGATTTCCATCCTTTCCGGTCGTTCTACACCGAAATAAGTAAATAGAAAACGTCGAAACGCTATCTCGGCTTCGGACAATAAAGATCGCTTATTATCCGAGCACCTAGCCCGAGTCATTTTAACCGCGCCCTACGATTTTAAGCCGTTCCGGAGACGGAGAGGGGTCGGGACCCAGGGTGAAATTTAAATGCAAATAAAGCGAAAGGGAGAAGGTAAGTTACCATGGCTCGGGGTGATGCAAAGTTCCCTTATGAGAAGCCGCCGCCGGTTAGTGGAGCATACCCGGCACTATATTAACGCCCGGCCGAGGGGAACCCGGCTTTTAATAACTCGGGAAAAGCGCGATATTTATTCGCAGAATTTTCGGCGTAATGTTATATATTTTTCCCATCCCCTAAATGTAAACAGTCCGCCTAGATTTTTTTAATCAATTTCCCGAATTTTCCGGCCCTACGACTTCGTTTAGAGACATAGATATTCCGACTCTCGATGTGACGCAATAAACAGGGACGAAACTATACGAAGAATTGTAAATATTCTTCTTATTTAAATATATTCGTAAATGAAGGTTACCGTTAACTCTCTATGACACCTGCACCGTTAAGAAATGATCCCAAGAAGATCATGACCCAAAGAAGTGGGTTAAGAGCTTTCCTGTGCGAGGTTTCTTCTCGACGTGAGTTTCATTAAACAGCTCCAGCATTATAATTTCATTTAACCTATCTACATACAAATGGTATATATATGTTATCTAATTATTTTTTATTATTTTACTAAACACTTTGTCATCGACCAATTTTACACGACAACTTTTACTTGTTGACAATTATCCTTTGTTCTTTTTAGGGTTCTTTCTCGACATCTCGCATATCTGTTGGCGTTTAAGGGTCTTTTTCTTGTTCATTTTTCTCTGAATATAATATAAACTCTTGTTAGGACTTATAAGTTGTAAATACTTCTGGTTTATACCCGGTGGCCCTTATTATAATTGCATTTACAACCTACATAGCTGTAAAAATAAAACAAATATTTACGATCTTCAATCTTCACTCGCTGATTTGTTCCTACTCTAGAATGGTTTTAACAAATTTATAGGCGGAATTCTGCTATTGGGTCTGGAGTGAATATGGAGTGAACAAAGTAAAGATTTCGCTGATTAAATTGTTTCATTTAATAATTCCCACAACGTCAAGACGCTCCCCTCTCCACGCCCGCTTCCGGTTGTCGTCTTAGCGCCCGCTAAGCCCCGGGACTTTATTGGCTATGTTTCCTTTCTCATCGCGACCAGTGAACAATGCTTTTTCTGGGCCACGAAATCCTCCGCGCGTTAAGCCCGAGAATTATCGCGTACACCGCCAACGCCTCCCCCCCCCGCGTTCGCCCCTCTTTATTCGGGGGGCGGCCCGTACATAAATCGAGTTTATCTTATTAATCGTCGGCCCCCTACCGTCGAGAAAAAAGAAATAGCAAGGAGTCAGATAACGAGCGACCCGATCGGCCGCGACTCGTAACTCCCGAGGCTATGAATGGGAGCAAACGTCCTTTTATTCGCCCCCGTATTCACCCTATCTTATTTCCACGAGCGATATTTTACTTTAAATAGGCCCCCGCGATACCAGTTGAAAAATAGGGGTGGGTTATTTTCGTTAATATTTTGAATGGGTTGCGGCTTACAGCGTGAATTCACGATATATTTTATTGAGATCGAGAATGTACATTTTATTTAGCCAATTCTCTGTTCCGTCGGCGTGTGTGAAAGGTTTCGCCTCAAGACCGCCTGGTGAGTTGTTCATTAACCTTACGGTCTGTCAGTTTGTCCCTTTTCATCTTGGGCTCATTCCCACCGTCGGTTTTGCCACTCATCAGGGACGCTCCACCTCGCTTCCTGGCAATGTTCTCAGACCACAATAGTGATTCCGTCGGGAACATCGCCAGGCATTTAGGTATGACGATGTGTCACCGAACCCCACATAGAGACCGAACTTTAGTCAGTGGAGTATTTATTTAGTTGTTAGGAAACGATGTGAAAACCTCCCTGAACAGTACACGCCACAGTGGCAAGTTTGTATGCGAGTGTTGACCTAAAAAATAAAGCGATATTTCCTCATTTTATTATCGTATTAATTTTAATTTACATCTCAATTCCTTGAAACGTATGGCCTATTTCTAGAAACATATTATTCAGTGTAATATTACCCGATGTCAGCTTATTATAGTTATCCTATAATAATAATATACTTTTGAGTAAAATGTACGATTCATTTAGAAAACTAGTTGGAAAGATATTCGCATACTGATTCTATCAATAAACAGCTGAAACTAATCAACAGAAGTTTAAGTAGGACAGGTCTAAGATTTATTACTTCCTATGCTCTTATCTTCGGTTTATCGAGTTTGAAATTTACAGTTCCTAGAACCCATATCCCCGACTGCTATGTTTATTACTTTCCTCCTAATATAATCAATTGTAAACAGAGTGTACTTTCAATAAACAGAGCCTTGACTAATTGGGCATCGGCTTTGAGACCCGCGTCTCCGGAATTAACATAATGAACATAAAAACGAAAGATTACGTAAGAGCACATTGAATGCGCAATACTGGAGCATTGAGAGATAATGAGCAATGATGTCTGCAGAAATCATGCAGTTTAATAACACTGACTGAAAAATACGGCTGATTTTTTTTCTTTACTCCTTATTCATTTATTTTTAAAAGTAATTAACTCTAAATCGGAGTTATGAACAATCTTTAGCAGATATCGTAGAACCATGGCGTGTGAAAGCACGGGAGGGAGGCATAGTATTAAATACCTAAATTTAATTCAATTTATAAGGTTACTTAATCCACATAATACTTAAGTGCTATGTAAAATACACATATATGAAAATATACTTAAGAGAAAGGAAATAAAAAATAATTGTTTAAGTCGAAGCGACTACGTACGACCTGAACTGCTCACTTACTTAGTCAATTTAACAAGATTGCACGTCGGATGCGCTGAGGCTGCAAAGCGGAATGACGGACACCATAGGACTAAATGAGTGGGCGGAGATAGAAGATGGTCCGTGTTATTATATTTCAAACGTATCGGATGGAAATGGACGCTGTAAAATCAATCGGTCGATATTAATTAATATTTATTAACATCCCGGGTTCGATGTTAATAAATATTAATACAATTTGCGCAGGTCAAATGCCGGGGAATAACGCCAATAGGGCAACAAAAAGGTACCGCCAATTCAATAACCCGTAACTAGTTATGAGAATATTTGAATAATGAATAATAGGGGTTAGTGGTACGTAGATGTGATCGTGCCTCTAATGTCCCCGATTGTATTTCATGAATATTTTACGCCGGGCCCCACAGCACCAGATTATGACAGCTGTATAAATTATCCTTATTAGTTTCTTTTATATTATAGCTTATCAATTAGGCGCTATTAATCTCAATTTATAAAAAGCCGAGGATTTTTTGGTACTATCCGCAAATAAGGGGAACAATATGTCGGACGTCCGCCTTTTTAATCGAGCATCGAGAGAAATTACTTAGCGCTCGGATTGCCATTAACCCAATTTTCAAAATCCCATAAAACAAACTTTAAAGTCCCCGAGCTAAGTGAAGTCCGGTGGGAGATTGCCGGGTGGGGGTGGGGAGAAGGATATTAAAAACTCTGGCAATAATCCTGCCGACTCTCGGGGCCCGGAAGCTTTTATAACATTAGTAATAATTAATGTTTATTTTTGTTCTTTTTTTCCGTATTTTTATTAAAAATAAAAGAACGCCCTGGATAAATATCGAGGAGGGAGGCGATCGGTTTAATTATTCAAAAATCGGTTTTAATATCCGGTTCCTTTTTTTGTCGCGGTCGTCGAAGGGCGAGGGGGTCCCAAAACAAATACCACCGCCGCCAGGGTAAAACCAAACAATAAGTATCGTTCATCATTTACGCTCGGCTCAACATTTGGGTCCTGGACCCTCCCAGAAATTAAATTCACCTTTAACCGTTGAATTTTCCGTTCGGGTCGGAGGGTCGGTCCATTACCGGGTTATTTATTGTTCTCCGCCTATCTCGACGGAATCTAGGCGAAACTCAATATTGTTAATATTAAAAAAAAATTGAAAATCCGCTCGGGAGTGCTTCCATTCGGTTCCTGAAAGTATAAATTACCGGCGAAAATTTGACACTCTAACTGCGGTAAAATTCAATCATTACAATATACACCAATATACATCACACAATATACATCATTCGTAAAATAGTTAACGCCCCACCTTATGTTTCTAAACGCCCGAACCAATTCAGATTACTAACTTCGTTCATGAACTAGAGGCTTCCCGATATAAATTCTTCCGTTCAAAACTATCCCATCACTCCGATCCTTCGATTCAAAAGTTCTCCTCGCATCACCTTCGTGAAAATCTCTTAATGAGAAATTGACCGCATATTTTTCTCACCATCTAGTACGGGCTGGAGTAGGAGCACCATCGATGGGTGGATTCTCCGTCAAATATTCTGTTATCAAATAGAACTGACGCTAAATATAATTTTTAAAAATTCTTTATGATCATGGTGACCTCTACGCCAGGTAAGTAATCCCCTAAAATCCCCTCCGGATATAGATAGGGAGGGCCTGATTATTGTTTTGTATACGGTCAGTTTCGACCTCTCATTGAGGACCTTTGACTTGAGAAGACAGTAGAGTCTTCCTAGTTTGCTTTTGGCCTGCTGGTTTACAGCCTGTACATGAGTTGACCACAGCAACTTTTCGTCCTTTCTTCGCTTTGATGTGTCGGAGGTTTGTTGGGTTTCGGGATGGGTATTATGAGAGCCGTTTTCCAGAGGATAGGGAAATGGCCTCGCCTCAGAATTGTGTTGATTATGTTCGCGAACAGTACTACGGCTTTACGGGGTAGGTTTTTGATTGCGGCGTTAGTCAAACAGTCGATACCTGGGGCGGTCCTAGTCTTTGTCTTGCGGATAATGTTTAGGATTTCTTTGGGGGTGGAGGGTTTTATTGGGGTGTCCGTTAGACTCCTACCTGCGGGAGGGAGGGTCCTCGTTGTGTTTCCTCGAAGTATTGCCTCCTGACATCTGTCCTGCATTGTCTTCCTTATCGTCGGCCGGGTCCTCTGTGCCGCCGGGTTCCTTTTGATGCCTCCTTCGGGTGTAGGCCGGGTCAGGACTATTGTCTTCTTCACGTACGCGGCTATTTTCTGGTTGTTGGCGGCGTTTCCTCTGTCCACCGTCTCCTTGTGGATGTTGGCGAAATACGCTAAGTATTTTTCCTTAGTCGTCGAATATTTTATCACCAGTATCCGAACGTAGGGTTGGGACGCTTTTACCTGACTTATTTGTTAGGTAGCGTATGATTTTCCAAAGGCTTCCGTCAATAAAACTCGCTTTCTGGACTTTGTTCTCCCACATCTCCTTTTTCCAGTCCAGGATTTTGAGTTTTATTACTCTTTCTAGCCTATTGGTTTCTCTTTTGTCTTCCCTGTTCCTGTGTTTTTGCCATCGGCTGCGTGTCCTATTCTTGACGGCAATTAGTTGTTTGATATCGTCCGGTAGAGCTGGTGGTTTTATCGTCGACGTTCTAATCGGAATCGCTGTACGTATGGACGCTTGTATGGTTTACGTTAGCGTCTCGATTGCCTTTTCAATGCCCTGGTCCGTAGTCAAAGGTGGCATCGCGGTTGCGGTGGCATCGTTGATCGTTGTCCTGAAGAGGTCCCAGTCGGCTCGATGGTACTGCGGGACCGGTTTATCTAAGCATATTTCCGGTCCGTGTTGTACCCGGAAGAAAACCGGCAAGTGGTCCGACGATCCGAGGTTTAGCACTCGCGTCCTGGCTATTTTGTGTCCCCTATTTGACAGGATGAGATCCAGGGTGGATGGGGTGTTTCCGTTCTCGGGTATGTGGGTGTGTTTTGGGGGAATCTCGATGTGGACGTTCCGATTTTCGTCTAGGAACTTTTTCAATTCGGTTCCCGCCGCGTTCCTTCTGACGCAGTTCCAGAAGGTGTGTTTTGCATTGAAGTCTCCCGCCACAATCGTCGTTTGTGGGCAATTTAGCATTTGCTTCAGGGCGAGGTAGTCCAATTTCGTCGTCGGTGGTTTGTAGACAGCGACGAAGTTAACCGGTCTTCCTCAACATACCAATAGTCGACGAAGTCACAAAATCCAGGTTCCTGAAGTTCCACTCCCGCCTTTCTCCTCATCCTAATCCACTCGTTCAGTCCCTTGCCTCTCTTACCCATCCATTATCCCCCTCCCCCGCGTCGGGTTAAACGCTGCTCCCCTAGAGATCTTCTTAGCCCTTAGACCATAACTCACGTGCAATCCCCATACCCGACTCAAAAGAATCGACTTAAATCGAAAATTTGGACTCTTAAGGCCATTACTAAAACGGACATCAAAATTGACCCATCCTCTATCCCCCCCGCGTCGGCTTAAACGCCGCTAGCCCAGAGCCCTTAGACCATAATTGTTCTTGTGTCAAAAGTGCCATCTTTGGGTGGTTTCTTTTATCACGACATACATGTGAAAAAAATATTTACTTATAACATTCAATTTTGATTGTACAAAATAAAAAAGGTTAAAAAAGAAAAATATTCTAGTCCATGCTCAAAAAGTAACCCTTGTTTTGCATTGGAACTAGGCTCATTCTTAAACGAATTTCATATTTCTGACGTTTAAGGCGGCCAATAAAACACCGCGTTAGGTAATTGGATTTTTGGGGGGAATACTTTGGAATTAAACTGCGGGCTTATATAATTTTCCAAAGTATATAAGCCCTGAGGCGAAGCAAATATAACACTGCCGCACCCCGACTTCATCTTCTTACATCCCACGGCTTAAATCATTGTTTTAGCATCACCGCTAGGTCGGAAATATTAATTGCCAGCTTCGTCCGCCAATAGCACCCGGCGAATAATCCGCCCGAAAATCGGTACGCCGGCGGGAATCGAACCTATGTTCTACTATGGTTTTTACAGGCCAAATACAAATACTTTATTTTTTTCTGTGAATATACATAGCACATCGTAGAAGATACTCAAAAAGACTAAACATGCTTGTATTGTTCACAATCTTGTTATGGTAATCGGGATAGTTACGTAATAAAAACCCGAGAACTTGTTGCGCTTACTCACTGACACACTTTGCACTGCATTTCGGACGCAACTTGTTTTACTTCAGTACTAGACGTATAGTAGACGTCGGTGCATTGTACACTTGAGGCACTGGTGACAGTATGCAGGTTGTATAGCGTCGTTAGCGCTGTAACAATTAAACACGCCTATGTTCTATGTAGTGCCATTAGGCTACCGGTACTTTGTGTTTCTTAGTTTGGGCGGTGAGCGATAGTTTTACTCTGAGCGCTTTCTTAAAAATGAACGGGCCGACTAAAATTATTTATTCCCCGCCAGTCTTCGTTAGTTTTAATGTATCTTCAAACAATGGTTTTATTAAAGGTTTTAAGAAGAAGGCCGCGAACGAAATATTTGTCCGCCTAGGAGAGCCCGGTCCATTAAAGGATTACGAAACAAAAGCTTCCCACCTCCGCCCGCTTTAAGAGACCAATTAACTAGGAGATAATTTAACGGCGTAATTAGAAAGAAGGGAAACGAAGGGAGCGAGTATTTCGGTGTGTGGGGGAGAGGGTGAAAATTTTCACGCGAAAGGTTACCCAGAAGCGATGATTAACGACCGCCGGGAGGGGAAATTCGATTAAATAATAAGCCATCGGTCAAAACCGCATTATATAATAACAGATTTGCATTTATTGTGCGTGTCAATCCGTGTGGTAAATTGGTGTTGAGTTGGGAATCAATTTCACGCCGGTAATTGGACCGGGCTAAATATTTATGCGGGACATAAATGGACGCGCCCGTTCATTAATGCGTCGCTTGAACCCCGAACCGGTCGGACACATACACAAAATCACCGTTCGGTCTGTTACTTGTGACAATTTAATTACAGGATATCAATTCTCCGAAATCTGGCAACAATATCCCCCAGTATGTTGTGTATCTTATATAATACATAAAACTTAGAGTACATATTCTGACTAGCGGGACTTTTTATGTTCATATACGTACATATTTTATTCCCGGTCGTATAATGTAAAATTGAAAATATTCGTCAGGAAAAATGAGCTGTCTGCGGAAATTTTCCTCTAACTACTCCTTACCCATAAACCCACTTAAATTACTCCGAATTGAGGAAAACTCTCGATTAGAAATTTCAACATGGGCCGAGCTCGCAAACTGAACTCGATTTCAGTTGGGTTGTTTGTCCCGTGTTTCTCATCTAAAGTGGACGCGTACGGGCGAGATCCTCCGCCTATAATGACAGTAGGTTCTCGGAAAAGGAGTAATTGAAGGGGAGTTCCGACTTTAGCCGGCCGGCGCGACGTAACTAAGTGTATAGAGCGATGCGGCCTAATTGCATTCTGTCCGGATTTCGATTCCACAGCGGCGGACCGAATTTTCCTCGTTTTCAAACTAACCCCGAATATCATCGCTCGTCCCTTCTACCGGCATATTTAGGCGATCCTGTCACCGCCCTGTTAAGAGCCTCTTATCCTAAAATTGCCCCTCCTATGGGCAATAGGTACAGTAAATAAATTAATATCCGGCTAAATTAGGAAATAAATATTATATTCTTAGTCGAATCGAAGGCGATAGACATGCGCCGGACAACGAGAGGTTACAACCTTATGTCAAGTTCGTGATTTGTGGCCCACTCTATGAACCGATACGGGAAACAAATAGGGACTTAGAACACCACATAATGATAATGGTTTATGATAAATTACAGGGTTTTCTTTATCATATGTGTCGTTAGTATTCATCAGGTTCCAATATTTGGCATCAAAATAATTTGGACGGCAACGGCGAATCTTCCCGGATGACACTGTAACTAAAACAGTACAAAAGTTGTACAAAATGGTTATACAAATTAGGCCTCATACAGTATGTTCACTGGTTTTGGGTCTCGACTACCTCTCAGCGATAGGTATCTCAGTGGAGTTGGCCGGAAACGCTCGTACATTACCATTAAAAGAACCTGTCTGGACTTTTATCCAGACATCCTTCTGAAAAGTTTAAAACATATTCACACGTAATAACAATAAATTGTATAAAAAGAAATATATAATAAATATCGAACTTCCGTTTCATCCAGAAAAGCAACCCTATTGGAGAGGGGCCTGCCTATAAACGTCGGTCGGGAATTAATTATAACCGGGAAATTTAAATGCTAATATCTAAGGGACGGCCGAATTTCGAGAAATTCGTACAAACAAAAGGTCTCCCACAACCCCCGCTTTCATGTCCGAGGAACACTGGGCCGGTAGCCTTTTACATCCACCTGCCGTTAATGGGAGGGGGGTCTTTCCGAACGCGGTATTTATACGGTATGACCCTCGGAAATATTGAAAGGGGCGGTGAATCCTTATAAATAAATTCTGTTCGGAATTCCTTCCCCGCTATAGCCGTTGTCTTTAGGTGCTATTCTGGCCGCCGACTGTAATTGTTCCGGTTCGGGAACATTGTGAAATTTGGACGATGCCCTCCTCCCACCATGGCGGGTGTGTTCTCGATTGTACGAAAATTCGTCCATTTTTTAACGAGAAGGAATGAACTTTTAATCGCCTCGTAATAATTACTGTATTATCTTATAATTTTTACCCTAATCATAGGTATGATCCACTCAATTCTTTTTAAGTATTCGAAATTAAATGTGGGACAATAATAATTCTGAGAGGAAATTTTTCCTAAATGCTAACAAAACCAGTATATAAAGAAAAAGACCGGAGCGTAAAGCTGTCATAAGTCAAGTAACCGAAAAAATTAATGTATTCGACCGCGTTATCAGAATGCTACTGGAGATGGCCGGAAGCCGGGACCTTGTTTACGGCCAAATAAGCGAGAGGAGCGATAACCTAATTGGCTGTGGCGTCTGCAGCCGATCGAGGGGGAGCATCCGGGGCCTACACTGAGGGGCCTTTAAAAGGGAAAGATTTAAAGTCGAGGGCCTTAGATCAAGGAGAAGGCGGCAAATATTACAGGCGGGTGGAATGAGGGGCTTAGAGCTTAACCCAATAGGGCGTCGGATATTGCCGGAGAGCGTTAAGTCGACAAAATAAGTTAGGGTCGGAACAAAACCCCGCCCCCACTCCGCGAAGCCTTGGGAAAGGCCGCCCCCGCAATCTAATTTTGCTCTGGGACCAAACGGAGGTACAGTAACGCTGTTTGCCCGTACGGTTAGGCAAAGTTCGAGAGCCCCAGAGATGTTACGAACCGCCGAAGGAACCGGCGAAGATGTAATCAATCTAATTAAGAAAGTCGCCCCGCAAATCGGAACAGAATCAATTTGTCAAATTGGCGTCGGTGCAGAAGAGAGAGAGTGAGAACGAGAGAGAGAGAGAGTGTGAGAGTGACAGAGAAAGAAGGACAGTGAGAAAGTGAGAGAGAAAGGGGGTTTTTTTATCCCCTTTTATAAAAGAAATGTCTAATACGATAATGGTCTCTTAGTTGGCCTAAGTTTTTACAACTGCAAGACTATAAGTGCAAAATTATGACAAGGAAATAATTATAATGTATCCTTACTCAAAATATACCTATATGTATATTGCGCCGCATAATTCTCGAATTATTAAAGGATACAGGTATTTTAAGAAAAGGAGATTTAAACCTTATTTTTGGTAGAAAAAGTTTTCTAATTTCAAATGAACAGTAGAACGCTGTCGTGAATCTCCAATACTGCTAAGGGCATGCGTCGTTAAAAGGCGCACTGACAAAACTTATACTGCATATTTCAAGATACGGTATGAAAAATTTGTCGCGCATTATATAATATAAAGAAACTGCACTAATAGCTGGCTGGTTTACTGTATATAACAAACTCCCAGAATGGGAACAGGGAGGGAATAAACTGTATCGGTATCTCAATATTGTCCCCCTAAAAGTGGGCCACCGGACGAAACAAGATGTGTGTGTGGGCGACATACAATTACGGAGAATTACTGGGCTTTGGAGGGAGGGTGGCGGCTCGAAAATATTATGATTGCGTTAAGGGGGCCGGCGGTAGTCGCCCCATGTTGACACTCAACCGATCGCCTTAACTCTGTTTCTCTTCCATTACACCCTCTCGAGGGCGTTCCGGAGCCCCTTCCGCTCGAATTATCCCCCGCCCCCGCACACTCGTCCTTTATAAAGACGGTCGCAAGTGATCCAATCGTTTCGATACTTAGTGGGAGGGGTATTTAAAATTTAGATCATAAACGAGAACTAAAGATATTTTTCGCAATGCCTCCTCCTTCCGTTTTGCTAATTATTTATTATGGAACGCTATTGAGTAGGGCGAGAGGCGGAGGCCGACTCATAGGAAAGAATCGACGCGACGGTTACACTCTTTATTTTTAACGCGCGGCCGATAAAGCCGAACGAGTAGACGCGGATAAAACTAATAAACCGGTCTCATCCGTCGCGAAATTGCGTTTCTATTTAATAGCCCAAGCGATGGAGGGTGGAAGTGAATGGCACCGAGTACAGTCACATTCACGTCAAGTCATCGGACCTGTTCTAACGATATACCCTCCCAGGCACCGATTCCCTACCGTGGGCTCAATCTAGGCACTAGGGCTACGCGGAATACCCATAAAAAGAATCGACTCGAATCAGAAATGAGGGCTACTCCGGCCATCACTAAAACGGACATCAAAATTGGCCTTACCTAACGAACTTACAATTTACAAAGCCGTATTGACACTGGGGGGTTGCACCGTTCGAACCGTCCTTAACGCTTCCCGGTGCGTTTCAAATAGCACAGTTCACCACGACCTCAGCATACCGGTAAAATTATAAAATTCCGGTTCCTAAAGTTTCATTTTCGTCTCACTCCTTGTTCTAATTCACTCGAGTCCTTCTCCCCCTCCCCTACGGCGGCTTAAACGCACCCGGACCAGAGATCTCCTCTGTCCGTAGCCCGGAGACGCGTCGAAAAGTGACATACCCGGGTGGCTTCTCTATCGGGAGAAGGGAGTGATATATAAAAACATTCCGCAATTGTACCTATAACAATAACGGTCGATTGTACAATAAATAAGAAAGAAAGAGAAAAACTCTAAAAAAGGCGTTGGTCTGCTATCGCCGGACGGCCGTTTGTTCCGCCGGGCCGGGAGATGAGTTTTGGGGGCCCAATCAACGGCAGAAGGGGTTCGGTATCTCGGTCCCCACGCGTCGGCTTTTCGCCGATCGCTACCCACTCGTCCCCTTGATCCTTTGCCAATTTCTGATCGACTTACACAATTCGCCTTTCGCGTTATCGGATATTGGGACCCGATTTTTTCGTGAACCCGCCTGTACTAATAAAGGCGAAGGCTTTATTTTGAAATGAAACGGACATGAAAATGGCTATATTATTACGGCGAGATGTTAATTTGCCGAATAGGGTGCCGCGATTTCTGAACTTTGTTTTGTGTTCTAAAATTTTTTAAAGATTTTATTTAGTGACGGTGCGATTTGATAGCACGAACGGGACTTTCACATCGGAACGGATCGTGTGGTCAAGAATCTTAAGATGGGGCGCCGAAACTTCTAATACGATAACGAAGATAGGGGACCGGACGGCCAGAATTGCGGTAACCAGTTGGGAACCTAAACTCGATTAAAAATTTATTCCAACTAAATATGGGAGTCGGTCCTTTCATTTCGGTTTAACAATGTCGATAATATTCGACAATGGGGAAGTGCAGTACTCCAATCGCTCGCTGACTTCCTCCCGAGTTGTAACTTTGAATATGCTTTAATGCACGAGTCAGTTATGACTTCGGAGTCTAGGCCGACATGCTCGATTCCCATTTAGGCTGAAATATTCCTGCGTTCCGTCCTTTGTTTGCCAAGGTTTAATTTAGTCGATTTGAAAGTTAGATTGGTCTCGAGGGTTATAAGCGCATACGAATTTACACCTTGAACTTAATTATTAACGGGGCTTTCTTTATTTATTCGAAAAAAAGGGCGGATATTTTTCTCTAATTCAGTTCGTCAGAGTCGATGTTACTAGCGGCGTTTGCTCCCTCAAAATTTTCCCTTACGAGGAAAATTCACCGCTGTCCTCCTTGTAGGATCAGTATTTCCGGCTGTCACGCCGTCGAGTTGTCTGGTGGGCGGTGGGTATATATAGAATTATTTTTCCTCCCATTACATTTACCATAGGGGAGGATTTTATTAGCTCCAATTTTAAAGCGGCGTTCGGGAAAACCTTTATCCTCGACTTTTCAATGGTATTTTCCTGTTTGGAGCAAAGCGGCCCCAAGTCAATTCCGATTAAACCATAAACAGGAAATTGGATAGGATCGATTATACAATGACTGACGGCCGAAGCCGAATGATTCTTTCTGCAATTTTTCACCAGCCGATTCATGGCTATATTTATTTCGTACTTTCAATTTTAGGAACCAGTCGCTGTTCGGTACAAATTGCCGTTTAACATATCCGGGAGTCTCTGAGGATCTGTTCTTTTCCTTTTTCATTTATTGTACAATCAACCTTAATAAGTAAAATAGCGGAAAGTTTCTTTATATATCTTGTATCTCCTGATAAAGGAGCACCGGCATTTAAGCCGAAGTGGATAATTAATGGGTGAAAGAGAATTAGGGTTCAACGAGGAGTAAAACGGGAATGAAACTTTAGGACACCGGATTTTATAGCTTCGCCTACTGTAGGTACTTTGAGGTCGTGGTGAACGTTGTGATTTGAAACGTAGCGGGGAGCATTGAGGACAGTTCGAAGAACTTCTGATTGGATGCGAGTGATGTTGGTATCTTGGTGGAACCCCGTGGGATGCGTACCGTCTCCTTAACATCGGAAAAGCGGCTATAAGTCTAAAACGGGGCCGGCCGTTAGTCTCTGGGATTAGCACAGATTTGCCCCTCCAGACTGTTTAGTGGACAAACTATGACGACATATAGCCCCGGCTATGTCCGGCACTATATCAGGGCCGGCTAATGTATTCCTTCGTCGGAAATAAATTCCGAAATTCCATAACCCGTAGGCTCCTATTTTATCCCGGTTGAGGAACTGCCCCGGGCACCGTATTATAGGGTGGTGCTCAACTATGGTAAGGGGCCTGCTGAAGAATAAACACCCAAGCCGCACGCCGTCCAACGAAAATGCCTACCGTCGATTATTCGCATTATCCTGATTTGAATAAAAATGCTCGACTGATTACCCGTTTAATTTAGTATGACAGCAATTACTCCCTGTCGCCCGTATGATTACTCGATAACAATAATATTGCGTTCGTGAATCAGGGGCTTCCCGATGTAAATCCTTCCATTTAAAATTATCCCATCTCCCCGATCTTTTGTCTCGAAAGCTCTACTGGCATCACCTTCCTGGAAATCATAAACGCCGCTTTGAGAGAAAATGACCATGCGATTCCTCACTATTCTGTAATGGCTGGATTGGGAGTAACGACAATGGGTGGAATCTCGGTCAAAAGTTCATTTATGTTATCAAATCGGCCTGTCACTAAATATAATTTTAAAAGTTGTAGTCGTGACTAAAATAAAAAGAGAAAGAAACAGTAGTTGGTGAAGACGTTTTAAAGTTATTTAATTGTACTCTATACGTTTTGTCTAATAATTAAAATCTCCGGGAAACTCGTCCAGGAAAAGTAACGTGGGCGCTGAAATTCCTTTTGACATTATCAATACTCTAATTTTAACGTAGAGGAATATATTAACATTATATATATATATATATATATATATATATATATATATATATATATAATGAAGTAATATAACGTATATAAATTTCTATACCGGTGATGATATATTTCATTTTCTTGGGATATCCAGAATTAAATGACACAAGAGATAATTATATAAAAGGATTAAATTGTTTGCATTATTCCTGAAAAACTGGGTGTTTAAATGCACTTATAACTTAATTTACACTGTTTATTACGAAGGGAGCTTACTTTTTTTATTCGAAGGAGATAAATATGGTACTAAAATCCATTACCAAGAAGTGAGTATTCACTAAAAAAATACCTACATAATCTTATATTATTATAATAGGTATGCAGATTGGTTTTATCACTCTAGAAGTCAGTAAAAACGTCGACTGCGAGGTACCGGTAGCTTGGGGGGATATTTTTGTTTTAATGTTAGTCGAAAATTAAAACCTACCGAGTACATTTTAAACATTTTTCTTCTTTCATCGAATAAGTAAATAAATAAATTATTCAATCCTATACATTTTTTTTAGTGACGGTGCGGTCTGATAACTCAAATGTAATTTTGAAATGTAGGACGTTTCCTTCTAGAGAGATGTCGAATCAAACGATTGGAGCGATCGGATAGTTTTGAATAGAAGGATTCGTACCTGATTCATCAAAATGACGTTCAAATCGGAATAAATGTTAGAATCATTTGTTGCTCCCGGTCTAAAGTTAATAATTCTCATTATTCGAGTCTCTATCGCGGTAAATAGTCGCGCGAATTACTGGCGATATATTTGATAAATGTGTTCAAATAGCGATTTTCGATCTGCGGAAGCCCTTCGCGCTTTGGAGATAAAAAAAAGAGAGAGATATGTTCGGTCGAGAAACGTGGTCGGACAGGACTGGACGGCGGTAATCTGCGGGAGGAGAGCTTATCGCAAGCCGCGAAACAAGAAGTGCACATTGTATCCGCCCTCGGCCGCAAGAAGGGAAATATCTCAAAGGAGTTCCACCCAGTTTGACGTCTCGCCCCCTACCCCGAGCGGACTGGACGTTATCGGCCATTGTTAGGAGGCATTGTTAAAGGGAGCTGACTGTTTTGATACGGCGTACAGTTGAAGTTGGGGGCGGGGGTGTCGGTCGAAACTCTACTTTAATTGCAGGCCGATTTCCCACCAGGGTTGTATATTACATATTACAATTCCGACACCGTGTTATTATTCAGTGTTTACACCCTTCTTTGAAATATTTCTTATCTTTTATTTCTTATCTCTTACATATATATATATATATATATATATATATATATATATATATATGTTTGTATGTATATAGATACTGAGAACAGAAGTCAGAGTTATAATCCGAAAAATGATTCGCGGCCATTTCAATTCGACCGCCTCAGGGGGGGTGGCGGCCTCGAGAGGAGTGGTCCGTCGACACCTGCTCCGTCGAGTACAGCCTTTTGTGTAAAAAAAGACCCAATTGAGTTTATTAAGAAGAAAAAAAAGTCAAGCGGGCGCGGGAGTGCGCGCGTGTCCGTAAGTGATAGGCGGGAGTTTTTTTCAAAATAGGGTTGTTAGCCTATTTGGTGGCACTTTGCGGCCCGAGGGCTGCCGTCCTCTTTTCGAGTGTGTCCCACCCCCCCAAGTGAGCCGTCCTTAAGCTCCGGTTACGAGGGGGTTCATTATTCCTATTTGACTAAACCCGTTTTGGACTCGGCCCGACGTTTCATTTACAAGAAATGTACTTTATTATTTATAACAAATTTTAATTCGATGAAATTCGTGTTGTTAGTTCTGACCGGCGATTTACCGAGCGGGGGAAATAAGTGGAAACGTCCGTCGGCTCTCTTTTGGCAAAAGGGAGAGCTAGGAAATTAATTCGTCCGTCAGTTTTACGACCCGGAGGGTCTGCGTCCCGTAACTCAGTCGGGTCGATGCAAGTTTGAATTTTACAGAATTTCGGAGGCTATTCCCGATCGAGAACTGTGTAAGTAATAAGGGCCTTTTTCATGGTGGGCTTGGGGTGAGAGATCGTAAAACGGGGGAAGTGGACCCTCGTAAAACTGACCCCGGCCGATCATAAATCAATGACACGTAGGGCGAGTGTGTCGCATTTTTTTGTAAATCATTCCAATCGGTTTAGCCTCTTCAATTCCTATCCGCTTAGTCGATAGCATTGTGGATGTTTCGGTGTGAAGATTTTACCCCATATGGTGGGTTCGGCTAGTTTCATTATTTTTAAATTTCGGCAGAAGTCTCGGTACGTTTCAAATCGCACCGTTCACCGCGGCGTCAACATACCGGCAGTTGACGAAGTTATGAAATCACGGTTTCTAAACTTTCATTCCCTTCTCACACTTTGTCCAATTCACTCTAGAATCTCTCTACTCCGTAAACACGACGGTTTAAACGCCACTGGCCTAGATGATCGTCCTTAACCCGTATATGTGCCATCACTAGTTGGTTTCTTTATCGGGAAGAACAAGCGATATAAAACTTTCCGCAGTTGTACTTATAACTATTAAGGTTGATTGCACAGTAAAAAGTTGCGCTTCTGTTTGGATTAAGCAGTTTCTAATGTATATACCTAGTGATGTAGCGTAACGCCCATTGTGCACAGAGTTATTTTTTAGACTCCAAAAGAGGTTTTGGAAAGCACGAGCCATAGCTATATCTTGTTTAGCGCAAGCGGTCATAGCTGATTTTGAATCACAGTCCCTTTCGAGGATCCACTCCTTAGTACTGTCAAGGTTTATTTCCGATCCGTCGGTACAGAGTGTTCTAGGACTCTCCAAATGCAAACCGATTCTGAAATCCTTCGAACCCGCTTTTAACCGAGCTGAAACTTCAATCTCCGTTAAAGCCGTAGCAATAATTTTCCGCAAACATAAAGTGTGCCGGAACTCGATTTATACTTTCCGCCGTTTGAAAACTTCCAGCCGCTATAATTTCGGTCTCCGCGAAAAAAAGAAACTATAACCAATTCAAGAGTGGATTACTTCGCGCCTTATCATTTTCTATGGTATCCTTTTTATTGTCGCCGGGGAAATAAGTTATACCGGCGGTGGCGAAAAACCGAAACTCTCGGGCCGGAACTTAGATGCAAAGTCCCTCGGGTCGTTTTTAGTCCTGGCGGGCCTCCACAAAAAAATGGCTTAAATTTGATTGTGGCAGTCTGGTCGTAGATTGCACGCCACGTCGCCGCGTTTCTATTGCCCTCCATTATTTTCGTTATTTTCATGTAATTCTAGTGCGTTTTGATCTGTAATCAAAATAGACAATGGTCTATTGTTCATAATTTATCCTATATTTGTCATGGAGTTTGTGTTCTTACAGGGTAGTGTTGTTCTATTACTATTTTAAAGGGGAATCATCTCGCCGTGGCCTGCTGGGACACAATAAGGAAAATACCGTTGCATTAATATTATTAAAAATACTTCTTAAAATACTTTGCGTTACGGTTTCGACTTCTCGCTACCGTCAGTACAACCCTGACTACTGAAGCATTTCTGCATTTGCAATCGGGATGCTCTGGCACTAAGCAATTACCGTGGTGGCGTTTTCGGCTCATGAGTTGAGTATATTCAGGACCGCTTTTATGTAAGATTAATTCTAATAATGAGGGAAAAAATCGAATAATGATGTGGGTTATTAGAAAAAAAAGAATGATATATGGATGCTGTTATTAAAAATTTGGACTGATCCATCAGACAGACCAGGCACAAACGTGTATATATATATATATATATATATATATATATATATATAGACGGCAGTCGATCTAGAGCCGTAGTTGCGTACTGTATTCTCTCGTGTTCGATTACTATATGAAAATATATTTTTTAAAAACGCCTTCGTTAGTCGCAGTCGCATAACTGTATATATATATACATATATATATATATATATATATATATATATATATATATATATATATATATATATAAATGTGCCATGATCTCTCCCAGATATTGAAGTATTTCCTTAACATTATTGAATACTTCCCCTTTATTTCGTTTTTCATCTTTCCGAGCGTCTCCGTATAATAATAACCCTGTTATTCACCACCAGCCCATCCTTTACATGCCCGCGATTTAGAACATGTTTCCACCATTCTATACATCGCGTTTGTCTATTACCCATTCCTTCTTCTATCAGGCGACGTTTGCCTGAGAGGTTTTTTCACCGCTTCCTTGTCATGGCCGCCCAACTGGTATTCAACATTTTTGAATCAGAATGCTTAGGTCCGAGTCAAATGGACGCCAAAAACTACAGCGTCGAAATTATAAATTCGACGATATAATACCACAATATATCGACGATATACGACGTATCTCGTGTTTAAAGGGGTCGGCTGGGGGGTGGAATGGGGTAGTCATAACAAATAACAATATGGGCTTTCGACAAAAGTCAGGGGAGCTAGGGTAAGGGGAATTACAAGGCATTGTCCGGCTCCCTTTGGTCCTGCGCCGCTATTTCTCTTCCCGGGTTTCTCTCTCCCTCTCGCCCTCTCTCTCTCTCTCTCTCTCTCTCTCTCTCTCTCTCTCTCTCGTTTACTTCCGTTTGTGGAACCCTCCCCCCTTTCTCTCCAATCGCCACCGAACGAAGGAAACGGGGTCAATCCCAGGTGGCCGAGGTGAGCGTATGCCGTGCAATTTTTTCTTTTATCAACGGGGTTCACTCGGTTTTTTTGTTGTTGTTGAACGAATATATTGTTTCGAACATTTCGACACTGACTCAGAAGTGAGAGGCTTCTCCGCGAAGGTTGAGCTCGCGATTCGAGGCATTTTTGTCGTCGGTCACAAACGGCCATCGGACGTAGGATTCGCTTATTGCCCCCGTCAAAATATCCTATACCGTACAGATGGTTAGATCTTCTTATATTTGACTACAAAATCTGAAAGTGTTATTAATAATGTAAGGGCAATGCGGACGGTTTAAACGGGTCTAACACAGCGAATCTAAATTTATTTATATTTTTTCTACCTGTTTTGTGGTGTGCGAGGGGTTGGAATACTGTAGGTTCGTGATGTTTCCAGCGAGAGGAGACAGACACATCACGAACCTACATTATATTTTTTCGTTTTTATACGAGGGCGATTCGATAATTATGGTAAAAAATAGTTTTAAAACCGTTTTTTGATCAAAAGTGGTTTTATTTTTCAACATGATCTCAATTTACGGAGATACACTTGGTCCAGCGAGTTTCCAATTTGTTCACCCCTTCCGAAAAGTTTCTTATCAAAGTTTGTAAAATAACTATTCACCTTATAAATTTCCATTAGTTGTCAAATCACCCTCGTACACTGGAATATTAGGGGCATTATCCGATGTTCGTATGATTAGTACTGATTTGCTTCGTGGAGTCCACTTTAAGCCCTAGTCGATTGTGTAGTAGCGTTACTCGATTGTGCCGGCATCGTTATTCTTGAATTTTCCGCGTAAAGTCAACTTTTTTTCGAGGAAGAAACTAAACAGAAACTCCAGTAATCAATTGTATTTTAATCGATTTCGATATAATTTGTAGGACGATGGGTTTATTTCCCCGCATTCTTGCCGTCGGTTAAAGTAACGGGGAATAGGGACCCGTTTCCCCGAGCAATGTTGGCAGTAGTAAGAGGCAGAAATGATTTCAGAGGCGCCGAGGAAGGCCCGCATTATACCGATATTACAGAGGATAAATCCCGATTTGGAGCGGCCATTGAAATCTGGCGACGGGGCATTCAATCAAACGGCGACAATCGGCAACGCACGTCAACCCCAGTCCCGGGGCTTAATTATGACGGGAATCCCCCACCGACACCACAACGGATAAACTACAATCCATAAAGTAAAACAATTAAAAAATAGTATAAAAAAGAGATAAAAGATGAAAATTAACCATTTTTATAAACCTAAATTATCACTCTTTTAATGCGATATTGAAGTTTACGATACGAAATAGTCCCTATAGCATTAAAATAATATATATTTATAGTTCGTAAATAAAGCGGTTCCGCCTACCGAATAGAAAAATAGGAGTGTATTTATATATTCGAAATAATGCCGAAATATATGTATACTTTCACATTTTATAGCTTATAATGTTGGACAATTGCTGGTGATTATTGAAAAACAGTTTTATTTTTAACGGGGCCACGGCCACGAAACAATAATTAACTATTTCTCTCTCTTTCTCTGAAACGACTCATTAGCCGATTACCAAATTTTGATAAACCGGGCATGTGTTCGGTTAAAGAGTCCTCGTCACGCGAGCGGCCTTCGAAAAATAATTGCGATCGAGAGGCTTAAATCTGTCTTAGGGCGAACGGGGCCCCCAACGAAGCTTGTTGGTAACAATCGCGGCGAGGCTTCGGAATAGAAGACTTAATGAGCGATGGCAGAATGAGGCGAACGAAAAACCTGGGGATTTCTGTGAACACATATTTAATCTAATCGGCATACCCGTGTGAAAAGGGTAGAATTAAATGCAAATTTGGACTGTTGAGTCTATTGCCGAACACGTTTTCAAAACTAACTATAGCCAATAAATTGACAAAGATATGCTAAAAACAGACGTGGACAAACGGCATCGAGATATGGGGATCCGTCGATACATCCAACACTGTTCACATCAAGAGATTCAAATCGAACGTCCGCCGAATAATCCTCGATGCTCACCGGTATTTTTCCAATCTCACTCTTCACCATGAACTCAACATACGGTCATTAAATTTACCGAGATAAAGGTCATAAAACGGCTTAAACGCTACTGGCCAAGAGACCTTTCCCACTAGTCCTAATGGTCTAGAATAAGGAGCCAAAGGCGACGATACTTGAAGCGATTGCGCTTATATAGGACTTATATGCACTTATATGAGTTGATTGTGCACTGAAAAAAGTTACAAAAACGTTTAATCTAAACTGTATTTGGGGGGAAAGGGACGAAATATTCGGTGTTTACCCCCGGCCGGAGTTTCATATTTCTCCGTTATGCCAGAATATCTGCCCGCCCCTCCGACCATCGAATGAAAGGACCCCCTTATATTGTGTGTTTTCTTCGGTGTTTTCACTACGGCCGCTGTTTCATCTCTGTTCGAATACGCCCCTCCCCGGCCCGCTACCGGTATAATTTCGCCCTACAACCGGCCCCCGTTCATATCCGGTACGGTGACTCCTTTCTGTCCGGGGTCCCACCGGTTTGGTTGGTGGAACGGGCGGTGCCATGGAATTGGCATCCTTGGGCTAAGGGACCGAGTCCGTGTTTACAAAAGAGTCCTTTGGCGTTCCCCATTTATTGTTTGGAGAGAAACCGATTTTTTCCCTCACTCGCGTTACATTTGCAATAATATTGTACCGCATTAAGGTTACAAATTTTTGTTTAAATGAACAGCACTGGTGGTGACACTTCCGGTCGCCGCTCGGATCCCTGACTGGATAGTGGATAGTCTGAAAGTTTGAATTTGTATTGAGCGAAAATTCGTGTCTTTAATGGGCAGTCGCTCATTCATTATGTGAAAACATAAAAAAGCTCACGGGGGGTATAGTCTTATCTTACCGTATATCGGTTTTATTTTCAAATTTTAACGTAAATAATAGATAATTTTTTTAAAATAGAAAAACTACGAAGCGGAGTGAAAATTCAAACTGGATACTGTATTTTGCGATAGAATTATATTTGCGTGCCTTCGCGGCCTATCAGTTGTGGGGGAAGGGTCACAGTTTTTGGATAAATACTCAGTGCCGGTTGAATAAATTGAATGGGCGAGCGGACCTGGGCGAATGGGCATTTTCCGATCAGTCGTCGACACGATTAACCAATTAGAGGTAAAGCGTTTCCGGGCCAGTATTTAAACCGTCATTACACGGCCTGTACCCGAACGCGATGTAACCGGTAATGGCGTTCGTTACAACCGCGAACCCCTGCCCCGCCTCATATCTGTAAAAGTTCTGTATCCAGTGTACGGCCGGGATATTTTTATTTTTCAGGAGCCAAATAACGGCCAATATAATAAAGTCAATTCTCCTACCTTCTGTTAATGTGTCCTTACCTATAATTGCGCTTCAAACGAGAAGCAGTTGGGAAGTATCGATATTTTTTCTCTTTTTATTTATTGTACAACCAACCTTAATGGTTATAGGTACATTTGGGAAAATGTTTTCTATCTCACTCACTATACTAATGAAGCCACCGGGTGATGGCACTTTTTGACGTGTGTCCGGGCTAGGGACCGAGGCGATTTCTACGTATCTGATTTTGAGTACGGTACGAGGATTATCGAACCGAATTCTAAAGAATATTTATGATTATGGAGGAGTTAAAGAACTTCAGATTAACGTAATTCTTCGTCGCGATTAGATTTTACTAATTCAATTTATTTGAGTCGTCGTCTGACCTACTCGGGAGTTTTCCGGCGACCGATTACACTCTGTTTAAGTGGAGCGCATCAAGTGCACTGGCAACTAGATGAATCTGGAGGTGGGGCGGAGACGTGTATAATGAGATTTGGGGCATTGCACGGGGACTCGTTACCGGGTTAGCTGGTCGTGTAATTAAGAGCAGATGGAGCGCGGCGCCTTAATCGTGTACAGATTGTAATTGTGGGAGGGGGCGCCGGCGCCCCTCTACTCCCGGGGGGCATTCAATGCCTAATTAATGGCCACAATCCCTCCTCGGCGGAGAGGCTCCGCTTCAATGAGAGTTAATGAAGTCTTCTTTTGTCGTACCCTCTCCCTATAAACCGACAGTCGACTCCCCTATTCACGGTTCCTCCGCGTAAAAACTCCGTACTCCCCCGGTTGTTGAAGGGAGGCCCCGCCGGTGAATCCATTCAGATCCGAGCCATTTTGTCCCAAAATCCATCCTGAGCTCGCTCAGCGGAAAACGACCCCCCGAGACGTGGCCGGATAACGACGATCGATTCTAAAGGAGAACTTAAAACGTTTCACGCACGAACTCTTATAATGCGCTCTGCGGTTATGATTCGATTAGACGATGTTTTCTTTTCCCACGAAATTAAAAACGAAAATTGCCTCAAATTTAGATATAGAATTCTTAGAATTTTAATAAATTCTACCTCGTGACTACCTCGTGACGTTCTATTATTCTTGCAATATCGACACCCTCCGTTAGTGTATTCCCCTGTTGTTGAGATATTCCACCATCCTCACACATGTCTTAAACATAGATCAATGGTAACAGTTGGAGCATCAGAATCGGCGAATCTCTTCGACGGTGGGTCAAGACTAGAACTGGAGATTTAATATGTATTCGGTTATATTTAACAGTTATGAATTAACTGGTACTCTTTCTTATTTTTACCATGAAATCTAGAAAATGGAAGTTCCGGTGGGAAATCGTAATACTGCGGGAATAACCACGGTTAACAGGGGTTGACCCACTGCTAACCCGAGATTTTTCCTGCGTCCGCAAACCGCCTGAGCGAGCTCCACTGGAAAAATTCTGGAATTTTAGGGGGTCAACCCCAGCTAACCGAGGTTATTCCCAGAGCATTACACGATCCTACCCGACGTTAGTTACTGATAATTCAAGTTCTGGTCGTGGAAACCTTCGCTCATTTACAATCGCATAAGGGACACCGAACTCTGACCTAGTTAGAATCGATACAACATACGTATCTGTCTCTCGAAGAACGATTTTCGGTTGGGTTTCTATCGCCCGCATTAATCGCTCCCAAGTCGTTCTTGATAGGGCCAAACGAAACGAGTCAATTTTCAGTGAAAATCGGATCGCCGGACAAAAGGGGGCGGAATAATAGCCGAAACGAAATACGTTCGATTACAGTCGGAGGGAAAAAATAAAAAGAAATTAAAATGAATAGCGCTACGATTCGGGCTTTGTGTCCCAAGTCCCGGGACAGCCTCGACCCGGATCGAATACGTCTCTTTGTTGTACCGGGGTTGAAATTGAACCGATTTTCGGCAATTTCACCGGGCGAATTCGTAAACACCGGGCCAGAGATTCGGCAAACGATAGCGTATCGGCGGCAAAAGCTTTCACGCTCCGATATTTTGTTTCGCGATACGGAGCACGACAGTCACAGCAACGCCCTAGAAAAAAGTAATTTTTTGGGTACCGGAGTCGTACCGTATACAGGACAACCGCCTGTGGTTACATCTTCCGCCTTATAGCTACCGTTGGGGGAGTACGCTTCTGTTACCGGCTACCAGTATGCACGCTAATTCCTAATTTAGAGATTCTACTAGTTGCTAATTTGGATTCCCCAATATTACTTCGGTACGCTACTGGTTACGGCGAGAAATCGTAACGGTTTTACGTACAAACAATCGCGCGAGGGATAATCTATAAGAAGTTTATTACTTTTACCCTGGCGTCGAATTTTATGCGGCAATATCAGTGTTTATTCGCCCGAGCGGGTATCGTATTACTATAAATCGCGACGGAGCGGTAAATAATTTCCTATTTTTTTAAATGAGTAGAAACACGAGAAACACTACGATATTTACAGTCAGGAAACTAGTACCAACGTAAATATCAGAAGTTGAAAGTTGTAGTCTCCGATATAAAAGTCGAGCCAGTTGCTTAACTGGGTGGATCGCGAGGCTCCAACTACTTCAACTTTCAAGTTGTTCACAAACAAACGATTTTTTCCCCCCAAGAAGCTTTGTGTGTAGTTCTACCCAATTTGGCTCTGTAATGTTGTAAAGTCGAATAAAAATTCCTAATCCGGCGTGCTTCTAGGCAAAAAGACCGCGAAAACAGTATCTTTAAGCCCCCTTTCCTGTATTTTCGATAGTGCGACAATCGGCGAAAATGGAAGCGTTCGGCGCCTTGTCCGGGGCATTCGGTATTGAATTAATAAGCATCGCCGTTGCCGGGGGATTTCGGGATATAGTTTTCCCGGGGAGAATGGGCCGATTTAATCCCCGCTTCGAAAATAGGTTCTGTTCCCTACGCGAACTCCGGACTGCACTCCCTGTTAAATTCATGCCGCTACCCGACTAATATTCGGAAAGAACGTATCGCCGTAAGAAATGTCTCCCTCTCGGCTTAAGAATCTTTCAAAACAAGCGCTAGTCCTATAGTATACGATTAAATCGCGGAGGAAATTCCTACTCCAATTCATAATATATAACACATTAAATGCGTAACACTTTTACATAATCTGTAATACGTCTAAATTCCGAGGCATGTAGAAGAATTCCTTAACTATTGCTGTCGATATATCTTTGAGATATACCGCATAAATCAAAACCGATAGAACTCGACAAGTGATGGAAATAATTATGATGAATCTTACGTAAATGGGGGGTACCGAAAGGTCAACGCCGGTAATCCGCTCAATTTAAGAGCGTGCACCGCGATTTAATAACCGGGGAGCAAATCTAATTTTCCCTACGGCCGGGTGGGTGTGTGCAGCGGTGCCCCCGGAGGGTGGCCGGCACCCACGTCAATCGTGACTGGCGGGCCCAGCCTATAGGCGAGGCTTGGCGCTGACAGTCGGGGCGGCTTAATTGTCCGAAACCCCCACCCCCGTCCACCGAACCGCCCCCGATATGAATTTATCCCCGCCCCGCCCCGGGCCGCCCAAACTTGAAACGGCAAGAAGGTACTTAGCGGTGTTTGGGGATCGATAAGCGGTCCCGGGCCCCACCTTCAATTGACCGCCTAACATATAATTCTAAAACATATATACACGAATTAGTGCGATTAATTGAGCCTTGAGAAATAAGCGATGGAAATAATTACGATGAATACTGAAAAATATTTAAAAACGACCTTACTCGTAATTTACCTAGATGTATTGGATTATTAAAGGATATAAAATGAAAAAAATATGTCGGTAAAACACATTTCTAAATTCGTTTGAACGGTAGAAAAACCGCTTCGGGCCTAAGGCGCTGCTGTGAATGCTTTCGAAGGTATATACTGCGATTCGTAATGCTGAAATTATTAAAGGATACAAAAAAAGGCGATTTAAACGTTAGTTTTGTTTAAAAAATTCGATACAATAATACGACTGGCAAATTAATCAGGTCTGGATTTGACGAAGATGTTTATTCTTCGTTCGCTTCCGATGTTTGCTCGCGTACATCGCATCGCATTAGGACTCACCGGGACGTACACGATTTGAATCTCCGCAAATAGAATAGAAGCATTTTTCTTGATTAATTAAACCTCCAGAGAGGACCGGTCAGTCCTAATCGAAGATTCCTCGAAGCGGAAGGTTTTATATATATAACGCCAAGATATATTATTGGAGATACACATTCGAGATTGTAGGTCATCGGCCCGACCGCCGATGTCATCGTACGGTGGCCGCTTTTAATTTATTAATCCCTACCTAAATCTATAGGTCAGAGAACACAGGACACTAAACTACGATAGCGACTGCAATGCAAAGTGTACAGTATTTAAAATGTACCTGACGGGAAGAAAACACGTCCCGTAAGGCAATTTAATTTCCGGCTGAAATGTCGTCGCGTTAATTGTGCGGTGGAACAATTCTAATAAGCCAGAGCAATCACAAACAGACGGGATATCACGTATTCGCAATTGTCGATCGGAAATTGTATATATTCATTTCCACGTCTAAATATTGGCTGTTTGACCGAATGTAAACATGAGTGTATATCTTCAATATTACGGTCGGTACAACGAATTTCAAAGAAAGCCGTCCCACTATTTCTTGTGGAATTCCATTGAATATAAAAACTTTTTTGCGCCCCCGATAATTTAGCCACAGAAGATGGCGAAGGGACGAAACCGGTCGAGCGAAAGGCCTAACCGACGAGCGGAAACGGCGAGCGACTACGAATTTGAAATGCACGGTAAAATTTCGTGAAAGTTGTGTGTGAAGAGTTTCGCTTAGTTCCAAAAAAAAATTATTGCCTACCGAAAAATGTTTATCGACAGATTCATATTGGACCCTCCTTTCCAGGAAGGAGTACATTTAGTACAGAAAGTGTGCGAGGTAAAATTACTGCACGATCTCAATTTTGGTCCAATAATTGTTTTGTATCGAGATTAACCGGTAGTAATGCCAGTAGAAATGTCTCTATTAATTGGAAAAACATATACCAGAGAAGGAGAAAATACTGCCTCGTAGGGGGATTTAACATATCAGAATTCGGAATTGTCCATTAGGCTGGCTCTCTCCCCTCGCTCGGTCCCATTAGCTCTGTTTCCGATTCTCGCTCAAATATTAATCTGCACACTTGAAAGCCTCTGGAACCCTCAGGCCTAGGCAACCCCTCCCATTAACGCCGCCCCCTCACGTTTTGTCTCAACAATAATTGAAGATGCGCAAATTAATCAGGTCGGCTACGATAGGCGCCAAATCGGTAATTGAAATACCCGGCCTTATACCAGGCGGCCTACTGATTTTGTATTTTTGAATTATTCAAGAATAATGTTGAAAAAAATTTTTAATTTATACTAATTTATAAAAAAAATACTAACTGCACGCTCGTGCTTTTGAGATGTTGGACTTTAATTGAATAAAGGCAATTTATACTTTAGCGCAATATTTATTCTGCAGATATAATTAAGTCAATTAAGTTAGAAAATTGAATGTATTATACATTTATCTATCTGAGTACTGACAATAATGAAACTACAATTTTATGTTCGCATTGCAGTTTTAACCCTAGCGAATAACAATGCACGATTTTCCCTTCCAATCGGAACTATTTGAGTTGCTTTTTCATTTTACTAATTTTATTGACGAATACCGAGAGTAGAAATGATTCATTTTTCAAAATTTCAGTATTTTCTGTTAATAATACTGATGTTGGCAGTAATTATGCCTGCACTTATGATTAACATTTTTTAAAATTCTTTCATTACGTCGCAAAAACCCCCATACGCGTTTCAAAAGAACAGACGTTAACCGCAAATTTGGATTGCTAAGACCTCTATTGAAAAAGACATCAAAACTGACAGTAGACAACAAACTTACAATTTACAAAACCATTTTAAAACTGACATGGACGTACGGAATAGAGCTATGGGGTTCCGCTAAGAAATCCGACATCGCCCGCATCCAGAGATTCCAATCAAAAGTCCTTCTTACCATACTTAATGCTCCCTGGTATGTTTCTAACCGAACAATCCATAATGACCTCAACATACCTACAGTCGACGAAGTCGCAAAATCACGCTTCCTTAAATTCCACTCCCGCCTCTCTCCACATCCAAACCCACTCGTTCAGTCCCTTTCCTCTTCTACCCATCCACTATCCCCACCGCGACGGCTCAAACGCCACTGGCCCAGAGATCACCTCACATTTTAAAACATGTCAAAAGCGCCATCATTGGGTGGTTTCTTTGTCGTGACTAACACGCCGAAATAAACACATGTATCAATTGCACCCATAACTGTATAGGTTGATTGTGCAAAAATAAAACAGTTAAAAAAAAAACGTCGCAAAAGGGGTGGTGTTTAATATTATGAACGCACATAAATATATATGTCATTGACGACGTTGAGAATCTCTAAAAATACCCTCCCAGATTACTGGTTTTTAAACATCGGTGGTGGATTATCGAATGAAGAAATAATCGAATGAAACCTGGGTTTTATAACCTAAGTAAATAACGGAAAAGCATGAACGCACTACTAACAGGCGGGTGATGAGTGACGTAAAAGGAATGCTGTCGAATACAGATGCCAAGTTCGATTTTATTAGCTCCCATTTGAATCCGAACAGCATGTCGACAAAAGGCTGTAAAACCAATATCACATTTTGACCTTGTCAGTTCCATAGTGGACTCGTCAAAGTCATTTGGACTCCTCAATTGTTTGACCTATGAACCGTATCGCGTTGGGGATGCTGCCATTTATCATCGTTTCGAAATGTTTGTTTCAAATTTTGTTTTTAAAGTAATCCGTACATAATAAATATAAACTAAGTCTTAGTGATTAGATCAGCGAAGAAAATGTATACATAAAATTATGAATCATTTCGTTTTCAATTGCTTCAACGTACATGCAAGCAATGTGCAGTTTATTCATCGGGATTGAGAAGACGTAAAATTTATTGCTTGTGTTTCTCTCGTGCTTTCTTCAAGTGACGATATTGCCTCCATTCATCTTTCACATAGGAAACCCGCTTAATATTTTTATATATTTTTAATATATTAATTTTTTATATATTTTAATATTTTTAAATTATCGTATCGTTTCTTAATAAAAAGTACACTGTAACTGTAGAATTTTATTTTACCAGCTACTTAATGTTTATTTCATAGTATTATTACAATATATTTAAATATAATGAGGTGATGAGGTGACAGAATAAAATTGTAGCTGCCAAGGGAAAAAATGGAACGTGCCGGCAATATTTCTGAAACTGAAATTTAATCGTCCGTTCAGGAAATCCGAAGTAGCAAGGAACGCGCCTTCGGGGACTTCTGGGACTTGGAGAACTTTTTTCGGGTGGCAAGTACTTTGTGTTTGGTACTCCATATCAGAAGGGAAGATATAACTGTTCATTGGAAAGTGAGGACGGTCGACTTTGCGACTTATTAGTCAATCAATCCATAATGTTGTGGGATACTTGTTTTCGGTCGGTAAATTACTAAGTGCACTTAAGCGTTTAAAACATCGAGTATTAACTGATGGTTTTAATTGAAATATAATTAATTCGTAATTAATTACTCGAAGCCGCTAATTCATGAACGAACAGAATTTTCAAATCGGAACGAATGGTGCGGTCAGAAAAATAAGGTGGACTCTAGGGCTTCTAATTCTCATAATTGGGAACATCTATTCAACACTACGGAGCCTAATTTACTGGTCGCAGGTGCAGTTCAGTTACTGCTGTCGGTTAATTGATGATGAATACGGACGACTGGAGCACTCCATTCGGAAGAGTGAAAACATTTAAAAAGTCTAATAAAAATACGGAAACAATAGGAAAGGTAAAAAATGAACAAATATCAACGTAAATTGTTCGATAGCTCTTCGAAACATTATTTATTCGTAATTCGAAACGTTGTTTTCCCCAGCGTGCGTATTTATATAAGACAATCCTTTGAAGTCGATATTTTAAATTGACCGAAATTACAATTTACAGCGAATACATCCGCGGTCATAATCATAACTGGCAATTAGTCGACGTTCGATATTTAATTTTGAAACCATTCGCCTTTTGCAAGGAGTAATTATTAATAATCATCGCAATATTGCCCCTTCTAATTGTCTTCAAAGCGACAATTAATTTTGATAACTTACATTTCTTTGACTTCAGTTTTCAATTTCAATTTTCAACGTGCGGCGAATCGGACAAAGAGATTTCTAAATACATTTCCCCGCATTAAATGCTAAACGGGTTGAATCGACGCCCGAACTTAAATCGCTAGGGGAAATTTGATGCTTTCCGATTATAAAAGTGGCCGAAAATAATTTCAGGCATAATAGAATAATAAAGAAATAAATTTTCCCTAGAGTGTCCGAGGGTGTCGACGGGAAGATTGAAGTGGGCCCAGCGTGCCGGCGGGAGCGTCTCCGTCCACCTAAAATGTCCATAATCTAGTTAATGGAAGCGGCTTGTCCACGGACAGGGGGGCCGGCGCGAGCTTTACGTATTCCTGAAGGGCTTTTAAGTCGCCGCCGACCCCGGGAAGAATTTCCAGACCGGTCCCCGCCACTCCCAGTAATGGGAAAGGGTTCCGAATTAGCTTTACGAGCGGCCCCGGTTATGACGACCCCGGGGGCGGACCAATCGCGCTCCCGCTTTCTCAAAATGAATATTTAGAATTTAGAAAACTTGATAAATGAAAAATTCTTTATTTTTGACCGATATATATATATATATATATATATATATACATATACATATACATATATATGCACCACATATGAATACGCAAAGCTAATGTCGATAGCGGTCGGCTTCTCGCCATTCCTATGATAATAATTAAATCGTTCAATTTAATAATTAAACGTTAACATGTTAAACACCGTTGGGTTTCCGACGTGGACCGATTATAGGGAATCTGAAGGGACCGTCTTTGGAAAACTCCGGGACCTTTCATCCAATTCGAACATGTAATTTTATAGCGATTCTGAAAACGAAATCTTCCTACCGGTCCATAATATCGCGCGTCAATCGAGTGGGAACAACGTCAATAACGCCAGAATAAGGATCAATTTAATCACCCTGTCGGAGTGAAAGCTTGCCCAAAAACGTAGGGCACTCGCGCCAGAAACCAATTTCGGATCGCATTTCATTCAAACAACAGTACTTCAGTGAAGTAGTTTCCGCCTCGAAGTGAAAACTGGGAACCCTTCGTAAATAAAGTTCGTACAAAAAATTTTTTCCTTTATATACACTGTAATACGCCCTACATATATATTTTTTTCATTCCCGCACCCCGGTCTTTATATTTTCAGGTCCTCAGAAAATAAACCTTTCCACGGTTTTCGGAGGAGACGGCCGTCCGGAATACGGGATGAGGACCGGGGTCGTGCTAACGCCTCCCGAACGGATTCAAACTTTGATCCTGAGTCGTCGGCCTAACTTTCTCTTCCCTACCCTGTGTTTTACATTCGGCTTTTACGGGAGGGGGGGTGTGAATACAGGAGCTCCGAGGGGATAATATCAATCGGTATTATGTGATGAGAGGTTTTGGAGAGTCTTTTTTTATATAATCATGTTTATAAAACCAATCCGGACATACGTATTTGAACTGTTAACAATATTAACAAAATTCAAACCTTACGGTAGAAAATATTAGTGGGAAATAACCAACCCACCCTGTTGTGTTTCCGACCTCTCCCTATATACAGATCTTGAAGTTTGTAGGTGAACATCCCATACAGAAATATAACTAATGTCACACAGTTCTAATCCTACGGTCCTAATCCGACTGACAATCGTTTATTACAGACGCCTGAAAAGGCAGTAACAATGATCGTATTAAACATATTACACACGTAACAAATATCGTATTTACTAGTAACAATGATTCGAGTTGTCACCACCAATTATAATCGCCTTTGTCTTAGGAAAGAAAGCAAACAAAGAAGAGAAAAGAAAATGGCCTCGTCTCGAAAAGTGGCCGGGAAGAGGCGGAGGCCGGGACGTCAAAAAACTGCCGGTCGGAGGTTCATTGACATTTATCCCTCAGGATTGAGGATAAGAGGGCCCCAACGTCCCGAATTTGCCTCCGGGTTATCCCGAGATTGTCTCTCCGGCGCAAAAACAGAGAAAAACCCTGTTTGTTGTTTGCCCGTGGCGGGGCCGTGTCAGTTGGTTGGGGGGAGGGTCGGGAAAGATCAAATATGTCACTATCGGGGGGCCGCGTCAATGGAAATCCACTTCCTTATACGCCCGTCGAGGCGGAATCTGGAATCTCTCTCGGTGCGAACGAAAAATATCCTCCCCCCTATCTTACTAGAAAAACTAACGCCGAGAGAACTCTTACCTAGAATCGCGGCCGGAAAGTGCTTACAGCTTCCGAAAACACATACGCGCCGCTTATATTTGATAGTCTCTTTGGTATATTGACGAATTTCGGCAGTATTAAAAAGAAAATTGGTATTCGTTAAATTGTGATTCCGAGAAATTCTAAAATACGCTGTAAATAACTTGTCCTAGAGTCTCAATTATAATACCTTACTAAATTAGTCTTACGATAGAATTACGTAAATTTTAATTAGTTTAATGTATTTGTTGGGATGTTACGTCACCAACAGTGAATACAAATTTGAGATACGTTTTGTGCCTTCGGAGGCGTTGGGAAACCGTCGTTCTAGCCGATTTATTTCTGCGCTAGTCCGGTTTCGACATTCTCCCCCAGCGTCGGTAGCTTTCTGTCGGTAGGATCTGAAACAGGTCCAGTAATGGCGGTATAACAGTGAGGAGGCGCAAGAGGGGTGGGATATTTGGCACGAATCCCGGTTGTGGAACAAATTCTCCTTCAATTACAAATTTCAACCGATTAAACTGTACTCCGGTATAATCGATGGAATTTTGTAGTTTGTTCCTGGACAACCTCTTACCGTCTAAAAGTGCCATAAGGCCGCCGACCCAAAATTGAAGAGGAATTTCAAAATCACCGGTCATCGGGGTCCGGAATAGATTTGTAAAATGTAAGTCCCAGTACTTGAGTATATAAATGTAGATAGGCCAGCAAAATATACTACGTAAATTTAAATGTTGATGTAAATTTCCATAGCTTTAAATCCCGGTGGCGGACCGAGATTTCCTTCAATTAGCATTTGTAACCGCTTATTATCCTTTCATATTTTCACATAAACCTCTAGTTTTTTGTAAATCATCACTGTAATCGAATAATTGTATTTAAGTTAGGTGGTACTGAAATTTAGATTAATAAGTGTTCTAAGGAAATCGCCCGGAATTGCACACAGAGAACATGTGTAATAGATTCGTCTATCCACGTAGATTGCTTTTGCCTCAATTTAGCTATTACTTCGTAAAATTATAAACGCCCCACCTTATGTTCTAACCTCACGATCTGTACACACATTAACGGTGCATTCGAGTTATCAAATCGCGCTGTCACTAAATATAATTTCAAAAATTGTAGTCTTCGCTCGAATTTAAAAAAAAATAGCGATCGAAAAAAAATATGGATTTATAGTGTCCGAAAGAGGAATCAGACAATATTAAATCCTCGACGGCCACCGGCCAGTCTATAATGTCAAATATTAATACTGAGCCAAATCCCAGGAGGAAAAATCCGTGGGAATGGCACCAATAACGCAACAATAAGGTACGAATTTAATTACCCTTATCGGATTCAACGGCTGTTGGAAAACAGGGCTACGAGCCGGCGGAAACCAATTCCGGGGTCCCGGCTCATGTTTGATGAGCTGTATTGCTCACGCCAACTCCCAACGGCTGGAGAGTCCTAAGGGAAACTTTTTTTATTTTTTATTTTTCCCCCATTGTTTTCACGGAGCACTCCACCGACAGTTTTTCAATGGCAACAATAACCGCCGGTGGAGGGACGTCGAACTGTTTCGGACAGTCGGCTATTGATTCGGAACGGGGCCGTTAGTTAATATCTTATGGGCCCGTATTCGTTCCCGCATGTAGACAGACGGAATTGTAGCATAAAACTCCGCATCGAGTAAATAATGTAGAGGTAAGGAAACCGTCGCTCTTCCGTATTATTCGGTTTTAATTGAAACTTTCTTTCGGTTTCGAATCGTCCGTGTATTTCAGTTGAAATTCGCTTACGAAGGAAAATTCTCCGATCGGATAAACCCGGGTTCGAAACCGAATAAATTTCAAATTCTGAACTGAAAATAAAATCGAATATTCGCCTCTCCTATTCCATTAGAAATCGTCGCATTATCGGACCGACTTGATCATAACACAAGTTCCCCCCGTAACAAATTAAGCACTGATGAAATTCTGCCGTACGGGTTTTGAAAATAAAACAGGGATTAATATATATTTTGCCCAGCGGCACTTGTCCAGCTCGGCTTGGCCTCCGCTCCCCGCAGTGAGCCACTTGTCACGATGATCGCCGCGAACAAAACAAAAATATTCTCTGTTCGAGCGATATCCTCTGTGAAGTGTTCTGACGTCGAGGGGTCAAGAGCTGGGATAAGTTTAAAAAACCCATTCGTTTCCAGGTCGGTTCTGTTGAGGTAACCGGACTTTTATACGTAACAACGTTTTTTCTTGTTTTTTTTTAATGTTCAACGAGTGACACCAACTTCGAATTAAATTTTGGTCACCGTTTTTTTTATATTTTTATTGACCCGACTGTGCTGACTTCCCCGGTTGTCTCATTTTTTCCCCCGAGGCTCGAGCAAAAATGCTAAATTACAATTACTCGGTTCGGTGTATTGTGCGAAGAATATATTTAATAATAAGAAAGTGCTGGGGCGCATAACAGCTAACCCTAATTGCGCTCTTAAATAAAAAATACGAAAGTACTACGTTATTAACTTTCGGCCAACGATTGCCTAAAATAAAATGTATGAACGATTATAATCATTAATATAAAATAATTATTAATTTTGGGCACAAATCAGTTATTACGATATTGAAAAATGTCGTTAAATTTATTTACATCTGGGAGACAATTTCTGTGAATTGACTTTAGTTTATTATGTATGAACAGACGCCGTGTAAATATACACGAATGAGAAATCGTACAACGTAAATAAAATTAATGTTATATTAGGTTTAAATAATTGCTGTACTTCTGTCGTTCTGCGATATTATTTTTTTCGTTTTCTTTTTGTACATCTAAAAGTGTTGTTATGTGTTGGGAAAAAAAGCACTCGGAAGAGCTCCAACGCCTCGCCAGTCTGGAAGCCGAGGCGATCGCACTAGGGATATCCGACGTACGGGAGTGGCTCTGCGAAAGGTTTCCGGATCGAACCTCAGACGCCATAGCCTGTGCTAGGAAAAACGTTCACATAAAGATCTGGTCCAACAGAATCTTAGGATCTCTCGAACACAAACTCCCCATCCCAACCCGACCACCCTACACCACAGGTGGGTTGTCTATGAGGTCCATCAACACTAATAAATCTTTCTCTGTCTCTTCCCTAGGTCTCGGGAAGCAAAAGAACGTCAAAAAAATAGCAGATTGCGGACTCACATCGGAAGGAGAAAGACTGCGCGCCATAACAACCGGAGAGACCTGGAAATATCTTGGTGTACAGTTCGACCCGGAAGGCGCGAGAGAACCGACAGGGGCGCTCGAAGCCCACCTTACTGCAGTCGACGCGGTACCGCTCAAGCCTCGGCAGACACTCGAGCTGATACGAAGCCACATCCTACCGGTCCGCTTCCACGAGTGGGCCCTCGGTAAGCAGGACAAAAGAATGTTCCAAAGCATGGACATTCAGGTAAGAAATCTGGTAAGGAAATGGCTGCATCTACCACACGACTCGGCCAACGCGTTCATTCACGCCCCCATAAAACAAGGGGGACTCGGTATCCCGGAACTGGAACGTGGAATGCCGGCGCTACGCAGGAAAAGACTAGTCAATGTCGAAACCTCGCTAGCGACGATCGGGTTCCAGGAACCAAACGCGGTCTCTCCTGGTGATGCGGAATCAACCGCCAGACTTAGGAATATAATTTCGGCCGAGCTCCACCGATCGACGGATGGGGCCGAGCTAAAGGACACATCGGGCTGTGGAAGGTCTTACGCCTGGGTGCGAACGGGAGCGGACGACGTTAGCGGGAGAGATTACGTCCAATTCTGCCGTGTCAGGAGTGGGTCCCTACCGTCGCTAGTCAGACTTAACAGGGGAACATTCGGACGCCTACAAGTACGGTCTTGTAGAGGCGGATGCGCGATAGAGGAAACAGCCGCTCACGTTATACAAAATTGCCAACTGACACACGGAGGCTGCAGCCTCCGCCACAATGCCATAAACGAATTCATTTTAGACTCGTTCAATAGACGTGGCTTCACCACATACAGAGAGACGAACTTCCGTCTCCAAGCGGGCTGGTAATAGCCAAATGCCTCGTCATCTAATTAGTGACGCTCATGAATGGATTAACGAGATCCCCTCCGTCCCTATCTAGTGGCCCTCAAAAGGGTATACACAAAGCGTCTCAGACCGCTAGTACGGTCCTTCAGCTGGTATGCCTAGCCAACCCACACCTCCTCGCGGTGAGAGCTGCATACGTACGTCCTCTGCCTAACGGGCATGAAGTACTAACCGACGGGGCTCTGGCAGTCCTCGGCACGACATAAAAGGCCGGTTCGGTGAGAACCATTAGGGGGCAGCCCCTCCACTCACCTAGGTTGCAACGGCCAACTACCTATGCAGCTGAAAACAAACAGTTAAAAACTCAACCAATAAAGGCCGTATTCCGGAAGGCCAAATGCCGGCGGTGCCAGAGATTGTGGCTGACTCTGGTGCTGTACTATCGCAGCTACCGTCCGGGAGCCAGGGGACCAGTGGCCCTCCCCCGAACCTAACCCCCAGTGGAACACGGACCGATGGAGGCACCCCAAAACAGTTAACAAAACAAATGCTGGCCAACGGAGTAAGCCACAACCTCGCAAAAACCATTATGAATGCCCCTATATGATGCGATCGAGGTTTAAGCAACCGATCTCGTACGCGGCAGCTGCGCTATTAGAGAGATTCGCGGCACAAGCGAAACCGCGTATATTAACTATGGATAAGGGCCGCGAATCCGATAACAAGCGTCTTAGAGATACGCTAAAAGAATTAGGAATCGGCTGGCATTATACAACACCGCGACATCCGCAGTCCCACGGGATGATCGAGCGACTACATGGTACCCTCGCGGAACATTTAAATTTATTAAATATCGGGAAAAAGCTGAGCGGTACAGCTGAAATGGCTAGGGCCGTCCTAGCGTATAACTATAGTATTCATTCCGCGACGGGTCAGACCCCGCACGATTTAGGAATTTCCCTCGCGGCACGGGCGGGCGTGTCGGACAGAGTCGAAAAATTAAAGGAAGACCGAACAGACAGACATAACGCGGAAACAGAGGGAAATTTATTGGAAGAAATACGCGCGGGTGACGTGGTTTTCCGGAAGAACGCCTGCCGGCGGAGGAAAACAGACGCGCGGTATCTGGGACCGTATCGGGTCGTACGGTTATTAAAAAGAAACCGGGTACGGCTTGAGAGAGCTTTGTTAGGAAACGTTCTATATAATGTAAGCCGGGCAGAAGCCCGGTAGTCGATCCGAGTTGAGTTAACGGTGTGTATTGAACGTATTGTGAAATATTGCCTTTCAGTTTGATTTGTTAATAGTTTTATATGTTAATAGTTAATAGTTAATTTGTAAAATAGCATACCATTGTAATTCTTGTGTTGAATATAACAGTCCTTTTTAAAAACGTCTTTTGAAGCCGAACCGCGTAACTCACAACCTAACAATTAAAGACAGTAGGAGTGTGTGTGTGTGTGTGTGTATATATATATATATATAAACTGGCCCGGGTTAGGCCGGATTTTCTGAACCAAAAATCCCCTCCGCCTGCGAGGATTTCACGTTTCACCGAATTATTACACCCATCGCGGTCGGTTGATATCCTTATCAATATAATTTACAGCGGTCATTATCCGAGTATGGTGTCCCATCTCCTCCTGTTTAATTTCATTAGCGGGGCTTCGGTCGAATTGCGGTTTTACTTCTGGGGCGTAAATTTGACGGCCCGTTTTTATTGAGCGTTTAAGCGGTCCGCTAAACTGCCCCATACTTCACCTTCATTACGAGCCCGGCTCGTAAATAATTGGTTGAAGTTAACCGGCCAATTGGACCGGTGTTTTCGGGTCGGACTCCGCAATAAACCGTTGCCGCCCCCCCACACACCAAACAAATGACGGGGATGATGACGTTTGGTAATCGTTTTTGAAGATATCTCATCGTCTTTTCGATCGTCTGTTCTTCGCCGCGGGGTCATCGGAGGGTCAGGCGACCCCGCGGCCCCGACCCTCATCCTCTGTGCCCTACAGAACAATTTTTCCGGTCACGAAAATTCAATTATAATTCTTGATTTCATAAATTATCATTTTAAATTATAGTTACATTTTGCGCATCCTGGGGATACACCACTTCAACATCTAGTTTTCTCCAGTATTCTTAATCAATCCCCACCACTAAAATCCCCCCCCCCCGCC
The DNA here is from genome assembly GCA_019843655.1 of Lethocerus indicus. Classification (NCBI taxonomy): domain Eukaryota; kingdom Metazoa; phylum Arthropoda; class Insecta; order Hemiptera; family Belostomatidae; genus Lethocerus; species Lethocerus indicus. Next base: position 45,955,711 of record JACDQD010000001.1, read on the forward strand.
ACCCGTAAAGGAAGTCCGAAAGTAGCTGACGAACGGAATTACAAAACGGTATATGTAAAAAATAACTGTAATAAAAGTAATAGTTTTATATAGAAGGGAAGCTTTTTAGAAACACCTTGTCACGTGACTAGGTTGGCTTCTCCGAGTAGGAATAATGACTAAAACCGCCGTTTGGCGTTTATGTCGCGCCGTTATATAACGTAACATAATCTTACCAAGCTCGGGTGCGTGGACTGGAAATCAGTCGTTCAGTATTTATGACACTTTATGCGACTTTTTATTTGGAAACGACTGCACTTTATATCGTATGCAATTGTACAGGAACAAACTACCAAACTAACGAGCGTACGCGATCGAAGAAATTTTCACTCCAATCCGACTTTCGCCCGAAGTTCCTGGGAGCCAAAATTATATTGTTACCTGTGGCTCTGATGGCGGCGCGATATTATGCGTTCGAATGTCCCCATATTTCTGTTTTTTCTCCGGGCTAGTAATAAAACCCTGGCCCTCGTGTTCAATTAATCGGAAAACGTAGACTCCGCGGGGACAGCGGTTCCAATAAAAGTTAGAGAGGGTTCAGTGCGGGCCCGATTATTGCCCCATCTGGTAGTCAAATGATTGGGAGTCGTCGCGGCTCCACCCCCACCCCCACCCCACACCAACTTCCGCAAATTGAATTCCCCAAACGGGCCCTAAGTATTAGAAGAAAATCGCGCCCGGCCCCGTTAATTATCGGGACATTTGCGGGGAAAATCGGACTTGTTCCGAGAGCATTTTTAGGCGAGACGACTGTCCCATGCCTGGTGTACAGCGCCGGTGACATTTCACCCGAGTACCTTTTTACAAATTTGAAATTTTGTATGACCGCAAGAATGAATAATTTTTACCTTAGTTTTCTCTATCTTCAGTCTCCTCTCGTTCGTTCGGTCTTTTGGTACGGTTTCGCCCGCTCGCCATCTCCAGTAGATATGTCTGTCAAAATATTAGTGGGTCACTGTGGCACACGGCCATCTTGTTGGGCGTCTTGTCACTTCACTTTAACTGTCGATTGTACGGTAGAAGTGAAGTAAGAGTGGAGGCAGGAGTGACTCACCACCGTACCGACACTCACGGCTACTGAGGATGGCGATCGGTCGAATTCGGCCGCAAAACAAGTACTCCAAACGGATAATTCGTGGGCACCGACAACAGCGATCGAGTTACTTATTCTCCTATAGTGTTGGAAATGAAAAACAATGTTTCATTAGCGTTCTGCTGATTTTCCCTTTGTAGCGCTAACCCCGAACTCAATTTACGAGGGAATACACGATAGGTAAATCAACCGACGGCAATATATATCTCTTACTTGGTCCTGAGGAGAGCCCTAATGCGTTTCGCGTGTAGTCCTTAGCACTATTGGATATTCAGGCGCTAACGAGTCGCGGGGGGAGGTACCTATTTACTGTGGAATTAAACTTGAATAAGTTGGCTCTGAAAAATTACCGAGCGAGATTTGTCGGTTATTAATGAATTTTTCAGTTTTATGATTATTACAAATTTCTTCAGTTTCGTAGTTGAAATATTGGATCAATTTCAAAAGCGATCTAAAGCCGTCACAAAAAGATTCGCCCTTGCTTCGGAGCAAACTAAAAATTGAGAGACGAATTTAACATTATAATTGAATTCTCCGTTCGTTTCTATATATGTATTCTGGTATCGATAAAATGGAAACAATTCGCCACATTCGTATCGAATTAGAAACTGTCACCGCCGAATAATTAATTAGTGGTCTGCCCGCGTTTATATTATAGATTTTGACAAAGTATTCATTTCCCAAACCATTTTGTAAGCTTGGTTCTACTCATCCAACTTTGACATTTTCTGACCGCGTATTCTTGTAATATCAAATCAAAGGGGGAATAAAAAAAATTCGGCCGCATTCGTCCCGGGGCGAATTAGAAATGAACGGAATCCATTTAAAATTGTAAAGTTCATGAATACAAATGAAATAATATTGATTCGAAGAAGAACCCCCCTTCACGAAATTGTCAATGTCGGGCGGTTTACACACACGAAGACAGGAGCCGGTGGGATGGCTCTATAATTTAGACTGATAGAATATTCAATTGGTCGAGACTTCCTCCCTGGAAGGAAGGTCAAAAGAAATGCGAGCTCCGTAATGTATGCGCCTTGTTTGTTTATAAGCCCCCCAACAACCCTACCCGTGGAAACTGGCCCCCGACAATCACCGGGCTCGGGTCCTTGTCGCGGCAATTTGCAATTTTATTCCCATATAATAATTTCACCCCGATATATCTCGGGGAAAGTACCCCGGGGGTGTTTTTTACCCGGCTACACAAAAGCCTTTATATAAATAAGCAGGGCCTAATCAACGGAATGGAGTTAGCGGGGCTACTGTCTTTTAATCAGCCGACGTTTGCGATTCGGTATAACTCGACGTCTCCGAATAGAACTCGGTGTATAACGAGAGTACCTTACGTCTAAAGGAGGGTTTTCAGCGATTCAGACGGACAAAGAGTAGCCCCTTTCTGTGTTCACGGTCTACGTAGAGTTCAGTCAAGATATAATTTCGTCGTATCGGTAATACGGGAAGAAGAAATAGGTCATCGTCCCGAGAGGATTTCCGACCGGCAGGTGTATACAGGACCCTGAGATTATCTACTCTTCAGTCGTACCCCGATATGACCAGAGCACGCCACAGAAGGAATGAGCAAAAACCTTTCCACTGGAGTCCGATCGGGTGGTTTCCGAACACAGGAAGAATCCCGGAATCGCGGGAATCAACCCCCGCTAACCGATGTTCTTCCCACAGTACTCGCGATCCTACCAACTGTTAGTTAGTGATTAGTGAAAATATAGTTTCCGTTGTTAAATAACTAGGTAAATTAATGGGATATCGTCGATCACCAAAACGGGCGCCTTAAATTAACCTGTGTACGACTGAACGGAATGATATTCTACATTGCGCAGAAAGTACCGTGTCATGCCGTTACCACCGCGCTGTGAAAGACGTCCACCGGAAATATTTATACAGGGAATACGTAAAGGGTCGACGCAATATTGAATTTTCAAGGAGTGACAACATCGTTTATTCAGTAGGCATTCATTAAAACTTTCATTAAAGTGAAAGCAGTTATTTCCGCTAAGCCCGATATCCCCCGCGGTGGGTGGGAGTGACTGGTAGAATAGGAGCGTAGCGGGGGTCTTAAACTTTTAGACGCCGTAAACGCCCAGATTCAAAGGGATCGAAGCTCGGAAAATTTTTATTTCCTTAACCGGAGGAGGGCAAAGAGAGAGAAAGAGAAACGGGAGAGCCGGCTAGCGGAAGCGAGACGGATAGAGAGGGTTGAATTATCCAGGGGTGTTTTCGATTACCGGCAAACCCGCAGACGGCTCGTGAAATCCCGGCTAAATGTTTAATCTCGATGTTGGCCCTTCTCCCGGTCGAATGAAGGAAAGGTCGGATATTTTTTATTCTTCGAGGAAATTCCCGGCCCTTCCGGGATTTTTTCTTTATACATTCTATTCTTCTGTCCCGCTCATTTCCCGCTCGCATCAATTTTCCCAGCGCCACGAGACCGAGCATTCCCGAGTAGGGTCGGAATTCGCAATTGCGATTTATAATCCTAAAATAAGCCCACCGGACCCATTTGAAAAAATAGAAGTCACCCAAAATAAACGCCTCCGTATTGCCCTCAACATAGGGACAAACTCCGAGGCCACCCGTCATCGTCCTACCGGTTATTTTAGGGTAACCTCATTGGCCGACTAAAAAATTACCACAAGGAGGAGGATCCCTATATCGTCTACGATGTACAATGTATATTAAAAAAAAAAACATCGTCTGTATCTTGCCTACTGTATACAGGATCATTTTATAAACGTCGCTTCTGATAAAACAAGCCAAAAAAAGATAAAATAGCTTAAAACGATTCACATTTCGGGTTTTATTCAAATTCAGTAAATCATTTGTTTACTCTTCGGTGCTCTAAGAAAAAAAAATTAATCGCGTAATTAGCAGTTTCGAGTTGGATTCAATGCGCGAGAGATCGCTTTTTCCCCCAAAAATCTCTTTCTCAATGCGAACAATCCTATACTTTTCCCCTTTTTTTCAGAACTCGTGAATCCGAGATACAAAGGGACCGCGGAAGGCATTGTTTTGCCTGTTCTTCTGTATTCAAAAAAAGGGACTTAGAAAAGTCGGTGGGAAATTGAACTGTGGAAAATACAAAAGGGGCAATCATGTAAGGGAAAGTTTAAGATATTTTGCCCTATTTTATTATTCGAATATTATTAATTGCTTATTTATTGGACCCGTAGTTCGGCATAGGTTACACAAATTAATTTTTTTTTAACCTTTTTTTTATTTTGCACAATCAACATTGAATGTTTATAAGTACAAATGCTGTATGTATTTTTTTCACATGTATTTCGTGATAAAAGGAACCACCCAAATATGGCACTTTTGACACAAAAACAATTATGGTCTAAGGGCTCTGGGCTAGCGGCGTTTAAGCCGACGCGGGGGATGGGTGAATTTTGATGTCCGTTTTAGTAATGGCCTTAAGAGTCCAAATTTTCGGTTTAAGTCGATTCTTTTGAGTCGGGTATGGGGATTGCACGTTAGTCGTTTGTCCGGGTGGAACCCAAGATAGCGAATCTGCTGTTGGGTGGGAATTGGTATACGGACGAAAAGTGGAGTCTGGCCGGCGTTGAATTAAGCTTGTTGGGTTAACGGGCGAGGATTGGAGGGCCGTGTACAGGATTTAAGATAACTGGAACTGGAGTGATTCTGTCGGGTAAGTTCAACTACACCTGGGGGACCGATTGAAACGGCTCCGTCCCCGGGATAACCCGGCCCAGATCGAAGGCGGGATAAATTGTTTCAGGAAGGTAAAAACAATTCATTACCTTGTTGGGCAATGTCTGTCGCCTTTCGCTCGTCATTTTTACCCTCGATTTGGATATCCAAATTTTCTTTTTCTTCCTAAAACTGACCGAATCATTCACAATCATCCGATCGGAGGACGTCGGTTACGAATTTTATTAACGGTTCGATACAAGTAATTATCTCTGTGTCGAAAAATACATTCGGGATAATGGTAATGATTTTTAACATTTACTATAGTTTCTTATCTTTTAAAGAAATTTCGAATTTTTTTTACTTACTCGCGGTCCCTTCATTTATGGCAAGGACACGATAAATGCAGTGTATACGGTCCCCGTGGCTTCGACGCCTTTCTGCCTCAACTCGGTGGCATTGATTTCTCCACTATTGCTCTTTTTTGGCCGATACCATTATAGCACTATGAAAGAATAATTAAATTGACCAATTAGTCGAGCGTGAGAGACAAAGGGAGTGCGTTGGGTAGAAAATAATTAAAGCAAGTAAAGTCGATTATATCACATTATTGTGTGTTGCATAACAATTAATCTCTGGGCAATGGTTTCAGCATGGCGTACACGGGAAATATGAAGAACGTAAAATATTTCCGACCAATTAATTTTATATTCTTGTATTGCTCGTTCTATCAATTTCAAACCCAATGGTAATAGTCTAAGATGGACAGAGTACAATATTCTTAAGGTAGTCAACCTAGACCGCATACATTGCTTGTTCTGCAATTAACTTTAGAAAAAAGATTTCACCGGAGTCTTTTACGCGGATAATCGACATTTCATAATATTAATTACAAGCTTTTCAGAGACCGTCGTGTACCTGCTGTTGATGACGGAGCTCGGTCGGGGATGAGAATAAAGAAACTCCGTTTGGATTCATAATATTTTGATAGGTTCCCTTTATTGGCCGTCGGTCTGGGGTGGGGGTCTGGAACATTAAAAGCTTAGTCCGCAGTAACTCGGCAATTTCGCTCGGCTTTATTCCTTGTTGTTCTTGCCCAGATGTTTGCGGTTTCTAGACCGGAATGTCTGCGGACAATGTTGTTTCAAGTTGGGAAATGAAATTTTCTTATCATATTTTCATTCAATATAATGCCGCTCATTCCGTTTATGTATATGTCCACGACTAGCGGTTATGGGCCTTTATTCGAGGCCGCCCAAATTCTGGAACGATTCAGCGTAGGCGAGTGATATTTGAGTGCAGATCGGCGCAGTCAAAAAAATATATGACTGATATTTATCACTCTGTTGCCACTGTGAACGTTTTAAATTTTAATATCGCCGGGATTTGAACCCGGGTCGACGCGTTTACGCCGCCCCGCTTTAACAACCCGATTTAGTTTAGAAATATCGAGCTGCGTCTACTCGCCTCGATTCTAGACCGGTATCGGCTTCTCGCCAATCATCAATAAGTAATTTTTCTCAATAAACATTTTTCACCTTCTACCGTAAATTAAACTGACGGAAGCTCGGTTAAACAAATTCAGAAATAATCTTCGATCCAGAAACGTTGTTGGATTTAGAATGTACGGGCAAAAATCCACGCCGTGGGGGAGTTGTTGCCAATTAAATGGTGGAATGAAGCAGTCACGCGAACGGATCCTTATCGCTTTAACTCCTTCTTACGAACGTTCAACCTTGACAGCTCCCAATATACATATTAACGAATATTTTAAAATTACACACTGTTGACACAACGTTTTAATGAATAAAATTAAGTTAAGCGGCGTGGGGGAGTTGGGGAATTATAGGTATATTAAGGGTAATTTTTTTAGAATTTAATATTTCCGAAGTACCGTAAAAAAGTCAGAATAAATACTAGGTACGATGGTTATTCGAGCGACTTATTAATAAGAGTTTTTTCTCTCGAAATTCAAAATATATTCCCCAACCCAGTTATCAGTGACTCATGCTAAAGGCATTCAGAAAGATTATTTTAAAGGTTATTTTGCAGGGATGCGTGTGAGTAATTGAAAAACTGTAGTGGGTTGGAATATAATTGAAACAGAGATATTAAAAAATTAAGTTTATCGGATTAAGTTTATTATACCAACTTTAAACGCGATCGAAAGTTACTCCGAGGTTAAAACTGTCCGATACGGGAACCGTGTCAGAGTCGGAGTTCGCTTTTAATCCCGATAAAAGGTTCCCCGACACCTGTTCAATTAGGCGCCGGAATTAGGGGTCCGGGAATTTATTTGGGGGCGCGTTGTTAATTGTGCGGACGCCACTGGAGAGGGCCTCGAGAGGGATTCGTAGGCGGTTATGGGACTCACCAGTGGAGTCGGAAAATTGGCGACGCTTGAAACGATTGTCGAATTGTCACAGAGCCCGGTGTCGTTCGACTCGAATATTTTCACGTACCACGCTGTAACGTTTATACGGCCGCCGGTGCCAAACAGGTCTAACGAAAGGCCAAATCGGTGGGAACAATTTCGTTGTACAAATTAAGCGAATGGCATTAAATGCGTTTAAATTTACAGTTAAAATGAAATGCAGTCCCCAGCTAGGATTTGAACTCGGATCTCACTTAAATTTTTCCTTTTCTCGGTGTGAAGGCGAAACCGGTCTAGTGTAAGATCCGATGCCGCCCGACGATCGTCCAACCGGGTTCCGGGAAGAAGAAAATCGTCGGAGATATTTACTAATTAATTCGGATTGAGGACGGGCGAATGCGTTCTGAATGTGGACGGCTTATTATGCAAAAAAGGTTCACCGCTTAGGGCGGTGTGATGGCGGTAAGGCGGGGGCCACGATAAAATATTCATTTCGAGGGGCGGCACAATGGCCGATTGCCGCCCCTGATTATAAGACGAGGGACATTAAACAACCCTAATGTTTCGCTTTCCGGGCATTTCATTTACTCACCTTCTTCCGCGGAACGCTTTCAAACCGGAACGTTGCAGGTCATCGAGGTGGAACGCGTATGTACATGTATATATACATATATATATATATAAGTCAGAAGGGCGGCGGTAAAATAATTACACGACACATCAAAGAAATGATGGAACAGGGCATTATACGGCGATCGACGTCGTCATTCTGTAGCCCCCTGTGGGTAGTCCCCAAGAAACTAGGGGCAGACGGAGTACAGAAATACAGAGTTGTAGTGGACTATAGACAACTAAATAGTAGGACTAGGCTGGAAAGGTACCCACTGCCACGCTTGGAAGAGATGTTAGATAGGATGGCGGGTGCTCGAGTGTTCAGTACGCTCGACCTGAAGTCCGGGTATCACCAGATACGCATGCATCCGGAGGATGTGGAAAAGACGGCCTTCAGTTTCGAGCGTGGACACTATGAGTTCCTACGGATGCCATTCGGATTAAAAAATGCCCCAGCGACCTTCCAACGATTAATGGACGAATTCCTCGAAGGATTAGATGAGGGGTGTGTCCAGATATACATAGATGAAATCGTGGTCTTCAGCAAGACGTTGAAAAGCCACGAACGCCACCTCGGAAAGCTATTTGAGAGGATCAAAGAATTTGGTCTGAAGGTCGCAGCCGACAAGACAACGTTGGCAATGGATCAAATAAAGTTCATGGGACACGAGATTACGGCCACGGGAGTGAGTCCGAACGCGGACAAAATTAGAGCAATGAGGGAGATGCCGGTACCCAAGAACGTTAAAGAGGTCCGGACGTTCTTGGGTATGGTCGAATACTATCGGCATTTCATCCGGTCGTTCGCCCACATGACGGAGCCCTTGACGGCGATGCTGAAGAAAGGGAAGGAGTTCAGCATCACGTCAAGGGTCCTGGACGCGGTCGAACGATGTAAGGAGGCCCTTTGCTCTGCCCCCGTGTTAAAATTCCCCGACTTCGAACTGCAGTTCGTGATAACGACTGACGTGAGTCAAGAAGCGATAGGCGCGGTCCTCTCCCAACCGGAAGAGGACGGAGACAGGCCAATCGAATTCGCGAGTCGGAAGTTGACACCCGCAGAGCGGAATTACAGTACGATAGAGCGCGAACTGCTAGGAGTCGTATGGGGAATAGAACAATTTAGGCCGTACGTGTTTGGGAGATCGTTCGCGGTCCGGACGGACCACAAGCCGTTAGTCTGGGTTGACAAACTGAAAGAGACGTCTGCGCGAATCAGGAAGTGGAAAGAGCGGCTAGCCGCGTACGACTTCGTGATATCGCACACCAAGGGTTCTGAGAACGTGGTGGCAGACTGTCTCTCAGAGGTCTAGGGACGACCGAAGAGAGACCACCCGCCACCCCGGAAGAGCCAGAATCTGACCTTCCGTCAGGAGTGACTCGACTGTCGCAAATAATCAACGATAAGCGGGATCAGTTAATCCTAGTGAGCATACAGGGGTCAGAAATAATGACAGAGCGCGATCGGTATGCGCATACGCGGACAACGACAGTTCGCGTGGGGACGGACGCGTCGACCGAACATTTAGTAGAGATTCTGCAACAGGTACTCGACCAGGACAGATCGTATCATGCGTATACAGATTCTCGAGAGTTAGAGCAGAGGCTGATTACAGCCTACCTGGCAGGGCAAATAGGACGGACCGGCCAGCTAATAGTTTGCGACAGGATGGTGGAAACTATAAAATCAGAGGCGCGCCAACGCGAGATAGTTAATAGTTACCATACCGGTATCACCAATTATAGAGGGGAAAAAGAGGACGCTGGATCACCTAAAAAGGGAGTATCACTGGCCCAACATGCTGGGCACAATTAGAGAAATTGTCGGAAAATGCTCAGTGTGTAACCAAGTAAAGTATGTCAGGAGACCGCTAGAAGCCCCGCGGATGGTTACACCGACCCCGACGGAGCCGGGTTTGAGAGTCCAGATAGACATGTTCTTCTGGGAAAAGGAAAAGTACCTCACGACGATCGATGAGTACTCACGCCTAGCCTACGCCCGGCGAATTAGGAACAAAACAGCGAGCGCAATCAGAACGGCATTATTGGAACGATTCGCGGCAGTTTAACTTATATATATAATATATGTTCTGGCCTTGTGTTAGTGCTTTGGAATACCACAACGAGTGTAGGGAGAGACATGATCGGTAGTGAAGTTCACCTTTTCGTCCAAACCGCAGACGGCGTATTTACACCGTGGACCCGGGCCTTAATTCGGGGGAAAAGACGATTCCGTTGTGCCCTCTTTACCGGTCAACTCCTGAGGGCTGTAGGAGTGGGTGGGACATAATTTGTCAGTGGAAGGGGTCGCTAGTACAATACTCGAACCCGGGAACAATGAAGCCGCTCGTCCTCGTGGGCCGCCCCCCGCGACACACAATTCAATCGACCATTGTCGTGTCGGCTCCCCAATTACGAGCCATTATTGCATTAGCCCCATACGCCCGGTTTGCCAACACCGCGGATTTTGTGCGGGCTCAGCCCGCCGGATCGATCCCGAAGGACGGGCGGTCGGTTTTCGTCAAAAATACATATTCGATACATACCGAACCTAAAATATATAAACAGATTTTGCCTGAATTCAATTCGAGAGTGCGGCAGGCCCGAATCTCGCCTCGGGTACTATACTCGGCAGTGTAACCGTAATGACGGAAAAAGACGACAGTGCCGACGTAATGCCCGACCGGCTAACTAATTTCTGTACGCGAAATGTTCGGACTCCTGCAATATGTCCCAGTAGTGCCGGGGCTCGTATTTTCGAGAAAAATAAACCGCCGACGTTTTTTAACGGCGCCAATTCGCGCAATTCTTATGTTGGGGATATTGCGATAACATCTAGGAAGAATGTCGGATTAGAATCTAGAGTGTAGGAGGGAAGAAAGTAGTTTGCGGAGGTGGTGGGATAAAGAGCGACCGAGCCCGTTCGCCCCACTCCCCGCCGGCCGACCTCTAACGCCCGGGTCCCCCCCTTCAACAGCGGTCGGGCGGGCGGGCTGTTGACACATATTGGTTAAAGCACAACACAGAACCCCGAACGCATTCCGGGCTCGAATATTTGCCTTCGCCCCACCGAGTAAACAGAATCGAATTTCAGCCATATTCCCGGAGCCCCCCGACTAGTGGGACACCGCCCCCCATCAACCACCACGGTATGATTCTAACCGCGTCGCGATTCCATTGACTTGACACAATATCGGGAGCCGGATATGTTAATTAAACGAGATCGACAATGTGAGCCTCTTTAACGTTCGCCGGTAGATTCCCGAGGATCGCCAATCGACCGGGAGTCTTTTCCCACCGTCAAAGACATTTAGGCGACGATTATTGGCTGTAGCGTTGATGGGAATTTTTGGCGGCTCACTTATCTAACGTCGGCATGTATTCCGTGGTCCGTGAGAATCCCTAATACAGTAACTCCATATTTTGAGTCTACATTAGAGATAGAAACGACGCGTTTCTCGACGGAAGGAGTCACTAATGCCGATAAAAACTCCGACCTCACAAAAAAACATCGATTTCCTTCAACCTTATGTACCAGTACCGGCGGCTTTTTCGGTTACAAGCCGACTGTCTGTTGGATCTGCATTTCCTTTATTTCAATGATTTATGTTTTTTGTTCGTCGGTAGCACACTTTCGGGTAAATTAGCGGTGTGGTTACTGTTCCTCGGACAGTTTCTTTTGTTATACCCGATACTGGAAGGCGGAAAGCACAACGTCAGGGAAGTAGGTTGACTCGAGTTTTGAATTAATTACACCCTCGAATTGTGTCTGACGCGGGTAGATAATTGGCGTATATTCTGACACGTGTAAATTGGCCGGCGCCGGGTTTATTGCCCGAGACGGTGGACCGAGCCGAGACCACTCACCGGCTACTTGCGGGTCGAGCCCCATCAACCGCACGCCGCTCCTATCGAGCCTTCTTTTAACCGGGGCGCAAATTTATTTCGGCGACGGCCTTTCATTTCGACCCTTCTTCTAGAGTTTTACAAGCCCACGAATATACACTTACGAACTAAACAATTATTAGCAATAGTCGTTATATTATATTATACTACGTTGTATTATACTATTTTTTTTAATAGTGAATGAAGACTCCGCCCGAATGCCATGGCCGTTAGTTTGTAAGTAGGGACAGTGACAGGAAACAATATAAACGATCATTCCGTACTACAATTACCAAAAATGCGCGAAAAACTAAAATTGGGGAAAAACTTGAGAACATCTACGTAGGTGCCTCAGTAGTCTAACAGAAGATGCAGAGACGCCGGTCAGGCATGAGACCGAACTTGCGTTAGATTTTTTCGGTAATATTTATACGTGAATCCCACTTCCCAGAATTCATCGTAGACTTATTGAACCGTAATAACCGCCGCTCCATTTTCCCCATCTGAGAATACAGCGACTCTGTCGCGTCGAATAAACAACATTGCCGATTTGTTGTAAGAAAATTTGTAAGCTTTGATAGTCGGTTTACGTTATCATCGCATTCTATCGGGTAAGAGGTTTAGAGCAGCGTACGTTCTGTAATGTTAAGCGGGTTTGAGCTTCCTTTTGTTGAAACCGCGAAGCAGGGCCCGATTTGCATCGGGTGGGAACAGAGTCGAACCGGCCCCTTGTCGTGTCTCCTTGAAGGAAGTTTGGCGTTAATAAACTGCAAACTCGGAAGGGGTCTTCGCGGTCTTAAAAAAGTGCGGGGAAAACAATAGTGAGGTTGCGATAAATTGAAAAAAATGTGGTAGGTGGACAGAAAGATCTCGGCCTTCGAGTACTTCCCGACAAGAAATTACTGCGGATAAAGAGCACAGCTGGCAGCGGAATGAAGGCATACAACTAAAACTAAAACTGATAGCGTACTATTTATTAGCGTAAAAGGAATATTATGCGTAATAATATTATGGGATTGCCTTTGAAGAATAAAGCACCATTTGACAGTAGCATTCCATTAATAAAAATGCGATATAGTAGATATATCTAAGGGTCTCTTATGCCAAAAGTCTCTCATTACACGGAGATATATACGAATTTTGAAGAGAAAATAAATGCCTTAAACTTTTATCGGAATAAACAGTAATTTTACTATAGTCGAATTCAGTGTTCAATTTAAAGATCGATAGCGATACCGGCATCACTATTATTGACCGTGGTGAAAAGGAGAAACCGGTCTAGTGGCGATCTCGAGAGTTGGAAACTCTCCCAAGCTACCAGGTCCCCCCTCTACAAGAAAACGTAAAACAAGCGCGTATCATTTTTTTTCAATTACTTGTCCTCTATCGGGACTAGATATCGGTGACCGCGCCAAGTGGATTTATTTAATCGGCGGGAATGTTTCCTCATAGGGAATCGAGAATCAGTCGGCCGCCGATGATTGGTTACCGGTCCGTGTTTGCCCAATCCAATTAGTTTGCTCTGCCGGCCTTTCGGGTCAAGAGACCAATCGGCATAGGTAATACGTCTTTGCCCGTTTCGGGTACATACAATGAATATTTAGGATTAGGTCGCGTCCAAAAGAATAATTTCTCATTGTACTACGCATTGTGCGGTTTTAAATACCTGTTCAGTGGTGGTCTCCAGCGACTCACAACCCTAATGACAGAAATCTACTGAAGATGGTGACTGACCGGAATGTGTGAAGCGACAGAAGATAAAAGGTACTATGATAATACGTGGTGTTTGGAAAGTGGTATGGGTGGGAGGAATTTCTTTTCATTCATTCCTAGTTTTACATTTCTAATACGAGAGATATCCCTGTAACTGTGCATAGAGTGTTCTCTGGGACATCGTACCGCGTGGACGCGCTACAAAGACACTGAGGTTTATCTCGTTTTTTTGTGTGCAAAACCGTGTTTGTAGTTGTGAAACCTTATGTACACTGTGATTTAGTTCCAGTCATTAATCGTATGTACGTTTTGTGCTATAATTGTTCGTGTTAAAAACAATAAAGGGTGAAAACCCAGTCCGCGACCTACAGACACCTGTCGGCTGAAGTCGCGGGGCTCAGTCAAGAGGGGGAAATTACCGCTAACAGTACAGTCTCGGCAGCACAGTGCATTGTGAACGCGAGCAAGACACCCTCACCCAACACCCACCCAAAACAGATCAGTTAACAGTCAGTTAGCCAGTGTACTCTTATTATTTGTGCATAAGTGAAAAAAGTAAGTATTAAAAGCAGCGTATTAAAACAATCAAATCCAGAGTGGGACGAAACTCCCACGATGGAAAAGCGGTTGAAGAGGAGATACGACGCAGAGATGGAGCCGGTAAACACCAGCAACCCATTCAACGTCCTCCCAGTAGACGTTGAAAAAGCCGAGCCAAGGAGGGAACAGATCCTTCCTATCGTAGTCAGCGGCGCTATCGCCGACATAAAAACCTTCATCGCTAACTGCAACAGGGTCACCAAACACAAGGTGATCTTAAAAAGTACTGGGAGGGCGACACAAGTCCACCCAAAAACTAAAGAGGATCACGCGGCGCTGAGAGAGTTATTCTCTAAGAATAACCTCCTTCATCACACATTCGCTTTTAAGAGCGAAAGAAGGAAGAAGTGGGTAATCCACGGACTCCCGGGCTCAGCTCCAGTCGCCGAAATACTCGACGGCTTAAAAAAAAATACCTGGAACCCACCAGGTAATTCAGATGAGCAAAACAGACGACGACGGAAAGAAGACGGCCCTCCCAACCATCGTTGCAATAACCGGAAAGGAGGTCCAACTCAAGGACTTAAAAAATATCGTGGTATATTTCCACCGGGTGCGTGTGGAAAAATACCAGATGCAGGAAGCGGTAACACAGTGTTACCGATGCCAGCTATTCAGGCACAGCTGCAGATACTGCGCCCTCAACCAAAAGTGCGTATGTTGCTCGGGGAACCACCGAGCCAGCGACTGCGACCGCACCAAAACAAAATTAAAGTGCGCAAACGGCGGGGGCGACCACGTAGTGAGCCTCCAAACCTGCGAAGCCCGTAGTAGGTACATCGCGGGCAAAGAAAAGGCCCAGAGGCCACAAAACCCCAACCAAAAGAGAAGCCGAGAATCATAAACCGGCCAGCCCCGATCGTACCGGGAAGAAGCTACGCGGCGGCAGCGGCAGCGGCAGCGACAGCTCCACCACCACCACCACCACCCCAGACACCACAGAGCAGACAACAGGAAGACCCCATGAGTTTTTTCGGTGAACTAAGAAGCCTCGGCCAAGAACTAAAGGCCCTGGACATTACAAAATTAATAGAAATACTGAAGAGCATGGTCAGAGCTCACCTATAAAACGCGCGCGGCCTAGACAGGGTGGAAGTCCTGTATAGGTACGCCCAGATTCTCGACCCGTAAACTGGTCCTAAACTAGTATACAACCCAAGAGGGCTACTAAGCCATATCAACGAAGTCTCCCAGATCATCATCGAAAATAGAGTGGACGTAGCACTCCTCACCGAGACACATCTACGAGAGAAGAATCGTCCGTTTCTCCCGGGTTACACCATCTACAGAAGCGATCGAGATACACCCGGAGGCGGAGTGGCGATAATAATAAGCAACAGACTTCGCCCTAGCACTAAGCAGAGAAGAAGATATTAGGACATCACTCCAACAAAGAATTCAATGGCTACCCAAACCGTCTGGGACCTATCAACCGTCACAAAAGAGATCGCCTCTCGAACCGAAACTGTGGAGGACATACTAAACCAACCGCGAACAAAATAGCCAAAGTACGAGTCCTCCCAGGTGCGCGCGGCCATGCAATTCATGGCTGATTGTGCCAAGGACATGGCAAAAGAAAGGACAGATCTCCTCGAACGACTTGAGGCACTGGAGGAGCAGCTTAACCACAAGAGTGCGCCTTTGTCAACACCTGCCCCCGCCCTAAAAACAATCTCCACATCTACCTCTACCCCTCCCCTCCTCACCCCTCTCCTCCTCACCACTCCATCATCACCTTCCCCGCCATCTGATGCAGATGCGGACGCCACAGCGGTACATCTCTCGACCAACGCAGACACAGCCTCATCAATACAACATCAAATAGGAAAGCTCGAGGCATTGGAGAAACAGCTACTTCACCTTGGAACCCATGACACCATACTTCAAAAACTGGCTCGGCTCGAGGCTCTAGAGAAAGAGGTTCTCCGCCTTAGAGCCCCCCTCAAAATTCAGACCTCTACAGTGTCCACCTCTACTTCCCCCCCTTTAACAGCAAGAATAGCAACATCTCCTACTCCCACCACTACTTCCACCTCTCCACCTCCCTTATCACTCACAACTTCCCCGTTAACCTATGCTGCTGTGGCCAAAAAGCACCCGTCCTGAAAGTGATATTCCCGGAGTGAAATAAATTCGATATGCCAATAAATCGCACCCTTCGCAGGGATCCCCCGACCGAGCGTCAATTCGGCCCATTCCGGTCCCCGAAGGGAAATACTTTTCTGCGAATTAATTCATTTTGTTAAATAAATCGCGACATTTTCAATTAGAGACTGCAATTTACGCCCGCATATTTACTGCGGAAATAAACGTTTGTGAATGGTCGTGTTGGTGGGGTGGGGTGGGGGGTGGTTGGAAAAAATAAATTAAATGAACCTCCCCCTCCTCGAATGGCCGAAAACGGAAACGATTCAAATTAATTTTAATGTATTCGGTTTTAACAATATCCTCGATTCCGCGGCCCGAGCTAAAATATTATTGAATATATTTTTCATATTTTATTTCTAGCGATCGCCTCCTCCTAATTGATTCGTTTGAATATCGGCCGCCGGCTTCCGTATCGGCCGGACCGCTTTTCCAAAGGTGAGTTCTTATATCAAAGCGAAGGAATACACGGAACAGTTCTGGAGGATGTTATAGTCCTTTCAAAGCCGGAAGGGTTTTTTTCTGGGCCGGGCAAGACAAAATGGTCAAGTTGACGAATAGTTCGGAAGCTCTGATCGATCGAATGGAACATGGTTTCAGAGGAGGTATCCTCCCTGTATTTTCCTTCTGGACAGGAAACGATTCCTATTTCTTATAGGGAAGCGTTCGTAAGGTGCGATAAGGGGATGACCGAGGAAGATCGAGAATATGCGGGGTTTTTTTATCACTCCCCCGGATCCATTCCTATTTACGGTTTGTATCACTCCCAAAAACTGTACTCTAGAGGATATCCGGGAAGAAATAATAAAAATAAAGAAGCAACACGCTTATTAATGGATTCGACACCTCGTATGGAATAACGCAGTGCGACTACGGCGAGATAGGAAATCTAAGGTTAGCTCCGGCAAAAGAGAATGAGGGATTAGAACAGAAATTAAAATAAATGCCAGTAATATGTAGATTATCTTGATCTAGGAACCATTAGGACATAGGAACCGTGGTAACAAGTCGGGCAGATTCTACAAATGTGTATTTCATAGGTCGATATCACATATAAGCGTTTTATTTTTAATACAAATATAATATGTAGAGTGTAATTTCCTGTTCTTTGTTTTGTATAGATTTGATGTGTGCATATATATGTTTTTATTATTATTAACCACACCGTCATAACCCTGGGTCGATGTTGGCCGCGAAAGTACCTGCTAACCTCGCGGTTCTGGGCCTACAAACTCCAGTTTTCCATTCCCAGCGCACGCGGAATATATATGTAATTAGAATATATATTTAATTAATGATAGATAAATAATATGTATTTGTCTTCTAGGACTAACCCCACAACAATTAATATAATATAAACTAACCGATATTCATTATTTTAATATATATGTTAAAATATAAAATAATAATAATTTGTAATTATAATATAGGATGAGGACAACGAAAGGGCAACGTAAAATAATAAACCCATTAACGGATGTTCAAACCAACAAATGTCTGTCATATTTGCCCCTTTTAAATTTATTTTAAGTTCTCTTCAGTGTTATCATATATTATTATATATGGACTGTACTGTAATACACACTGTTTGCGGGAAATAGACAATTTTATTATTCTAAGAACGCGGCCGGAATACTAAACCGGACTGGAGAGACCGGCAACAGGTCACCGAAAGAATTCAATTTCACGCTTATAAAGAATATGGGCAACTGTAGGAACAAGACAATTGCTCTTTTATTAACCGTATTAGGTTGTATTGTAGGCGTACAGAGAGTTGGAATCGAGAAACGGGTTTTGCGTTGGACAAACTGAATTTAATCGGTCTTTCAGACGTAATGTTATGTTGCGATCTTTCCTCTCCGCTACCTGGGTCCGGTCCTGTGCTGGATAGTCGGCTAGGAAACCAAATTTATCAATCCGTTGCAAGTTTCCAGTGTGAATTACGAAATATCGATGACTAATTAAACTTAAATAAATTCTAAAGGGTGACCCGGAATTTCCGAGCCCCTCTAGAATAGGCTTGGAATCAACAAACGGGTTTTACGTTATAGAAATCGAATTTAATCGGGCTTTCAGGAGAAATAATTCTATAAATTACTCACTAATAAATATAATCTATGTACGGACCTATGCTGGCTAGTTGACTAGAAAACACAATATAGCTATACGTTGATAGTTTCCAGAATGAATTACGTAATATCGATGACTATTTAAACTTAATGAAATTCTAACGAGTGACCCGGCCTTTCCGAGGCCCTCCGTCGGTTAGTTCAAATTTTCAGTTGACCACGGAGTTGGCGATCGACACTCATTAGTTTGTTCCTTAACCCCTTGAAAGTGTGCTCTCGATATAATTGAACAGGTGTCCGCCCATAAATGAGAACAGGAAACTGAATAATTAAATGAAAGGGTGAATTCCGAAATCGCCGATGATTTGATACCGTATTTAACTGCAAATTTTAATTTGGTCACGAAATGCTATTAACGTCCGGCAAAATAATTAGAAGAAATGAAATTGAATTAATCATTTTATTACAACGCGTATTCGAAAATTCCGCGTTATTATATCCGCGGATTTTTTAGATTATGGGCAATGGATATATTACCTGCTGTTACCGCGCGTTACTTCAATATTAATAATACAAAATTTAAGATATAAGATTATTTTTCGGGCTTAGATCCCACGGCTTTAATTGTTCGGCGTTGTTTATACAGACTGACGAACTCGGTAACGTCCAGCGTGTCGTGAAAAAAAGAAGATCGGAGGGGGCATAATGAGAGGGTTTTAATTCGAGGGAATATTTTTTTCCTTTGCTTTTCGAGCCAGACCGGGTCAAACGAGTGAGAGCTTTAATGCCCCGGAAAGCTATGGTAATTAATTCAGCACCAACGTTTATACGTTAGTTAAGTCCTCCCCTGGGTCGGCCTAATATGAATATTTGGGTCCGGTCTGCATCTGACCGGGGGCGGTCTCTTTTCTTGTAGGAATTTCGGGGCTCTCCGGTTATTTTTCCTTTTAAAAAACCCACCTTTAATCGTACGGAACTTAAACGTTTTAATAGGCCGAGAAAGATATAACAGATGTGCTCGACGGATTTCCATAATTTTTGTTGGTGAGTTAGGTAGGCAGATTGCGGGGCCTGTCACTGCCCTTTTACGATAAAACGCGGCTAAACAACTCACCCACATGAACTACTGAAGATGGCGAGTAACCGGACAACGGTATTCATTTCGATAGATCGCACGGACAGTGTTCCTCCGGTCGATTAATTCAGTCAAAAATAATCGCTCAATAATTTATCGGCTGAAACCTGTTACTCGGCGTCCCGTTTTTATTAAATGCTCCGAAACATAAAAAAACATCGGTTGTATAAATCATGTTTATACATGAAGGTTGGGGATGGGACAATAAGTCGACTAGGGGCCGGGTTTGAAAGCGGACCTGTAAGAAGGGGGCCGGCCGATGGATTGCGTCCGGTACGCGACGAATCAGCCCCCAAGAACAAACAGCCGCGCTGCAGCCGCCGCCGCTGAAAAATATCACTCGCCCCGAGCATTTATCATCCGCCCGAGTGATAGGCATTAAAAACCCCCCTCCAAGGGTTGCAGTTTGAAATTCGGAACGAAAATAAATTGCAACAACTCGGTCCTTTGCCCTGGGAATTAGTGTATCGAATGAATAATAAATAAGGGTGAATATTTTATCATCCGTGCGCCCGCTATCTGAGAGAGCGTGGATTCGCCTCGACATTTTAGGATATTTGTAAAAAACAAATGTTGTAGGAGTTAAATTCGCCGGTTATTAACGTGCCGGTTGCGTCTTTTCCCATTTGGTGGTGCGAAGAGTTTTCCCATTGCCGGTAAAAAATTATAAAAGGATAATTTTTAGTCCGGTCGACTGAAAATTGAAATTAAGGGTAGCACTTAGCGTAATTAACGCGGACGCGGTGCTTTCTGGTTAATTGTTTGGAATTGCGAACATAAAGGAATGAAAATAAAATGCGGAGAATACGCGATATAATGGGCGAGGTGTGTTTGCCCGTCCGGTACGCGCTATAGGCCGATAAACAAGTTTTGAACATCGAGTATTTAACGTTTATTTAATTTATTTATATTATTTATTAATTTAGTGATAATATTTTTAAGTTTCTAACTTCCAACATCCCTAGTGTTATATCGGTCAAGAGTGCGACCGCCTTATAACATCACTCGGCAAGGGACGCAGTTGTTGAGAAACAAGCTACCCAACTGCAATCGCATTAGTATACAGGAGTTAAGAGTACCCCACTACTTTAATTAGTCGACTTTTGTAACCGAAGGAAAATCCTTACTGCCACTGTAAAATCGATCTCCGGGTCCAACGGGATTATGCATCGCCGCAGGGACAACGATACACCACATAGGTGTCAGTATCGGATTAGGAGCGAATAAGCGATAGAAGAAATAAATGATAAAACACAATGTATGGATTAAAAGTGGAATTTTGTCTAGTTCAAAGCAGCATCGCATGTATATAAAAACGCGCCGAAAACAAGCCTATTTGTGACCAATTTTCGTGAGGCCCAGACCGCATTTCTCGTAGGCGGCGGCGAAGAATTTCCCAATTTTACACTTCAACGAGCATTTCAAAAAAAAAGAAAAAGGCGCAACAGGAGCGCCGGCTTCCAAACCGTCCTCTCCCACCCGGAAACGGGGCCACGTCAATAATTCGCGGTCCGTTAATTATTTATACGCCCGTGCGTTGACTAACCCACGACCGGCTCTCCAGTTACGAGCACCATCGTATAATTTCTAAATTAATGTTCAAATTCCTACGCTTTTTTATTCATATACAGAAGTAGATAGTGGGATATTTTTATCGAGAAAAATACTTGGGTATCTCCCGACGAAACAAACAAAAAATAGTAACACGAATCTGCCGGTCTTGAGGGCGTATGAATTATGTATCTTATAACAATAAAAAATTCTATCCAACTCACAGAGAACAAATCAGAGACGTATTTCTTTCCTGGAAAAGGATTTATAAATAAACTCCCCTTCTGATTCGATCTCATTTTTCGAGTTCCACCCCGCTCTGAAATCGCTTTCTGTATTTAATTATTTTTCGAGTAGGTAGGCGTAAAAGTCGAACCGAAAGTTGACGCCCGAATGGACTTATCGGCGAAAACCGACTACAAGGTTTTGGGCCGGTGATGGGCGGGGGTGGTCACGCTATACATATGCATATCGGCCTCGCCCATAAATATGCATGTTTACGCGCGCTAAGCGGAGTCGAAGCCAATCCTCCCTTCCGAATTGATATTTAGACTTCCCCCCGTTCTCTTTTAAACCGAAAAACAGGATATTAGGGTCTTCCCCTCGGGCGTCGTAGGAGCGCCGCGAACGTTGGGCCGATCGACTCCAATAAAACGTATGGGTATTAAATTGGGTTAGCGACCCTGTTGCTTGTCCCTGTCGAAGATGACAACGCCCCGAATATACATCAAGTTTTACATATTTTACTCTCGTACTCCGGGCGGATAACTCAACACAAAATAACCTCCATTATTTCCATCTAATCATAATTTATTAATTTCAGATATCTACGTTCGCATTCTTGTGACACAAAACGCGAATTTTGTTTGAAACTAAACTGTATAGATATAATTGTTAGCCACTGTTATTGTATTGTGTCTTAGGATTGTTGTTTTTTTTTACTTGTATACTTTACGTATTTCTTAAAATTAAAGCTCATCGAGGCCGAATAATTCAAATCGACAACTAACTTTTCTTTTATTTAAGCCCACCGCCAAAAAACCCTTTTCCCCTTTCTCTTCTGTTCTGTCATTTTTCCCCCGTTCAGACAGCCGGGATATTAAGAGGAGCGGATTAAAATAATGGCGTTGGCCGCTACTGCCGGGCGGTCGGAGGTGGGGACGTATTACCAGCGTAAATCACCATTATGGAGACGGAGACCCGAAGAGGCAGGCGTCAGATAGAGTGGGCGAAAAATTTGGGGCCATTTAAAAAAAAACCTCCGGCCGGTGTGACGAATTAGCGCCGG
This sequence comes from Lethocerus indicus, assembly GCA_019843655.1. Taxonomy (NCBI): domain Eukaryota; kingdom Metazoa; phylum Arthropoda; class Insecta; order Hemiptera; family Belostomatidae; genus Lethocerus; species Lethocerus indicus. The sequence goes on from JACDQD010000001.1 coordinate 45,977,884, forward strand.
CCATCGTCCGTGCGCCGGTATCGCAGGGATGGCGATATAGTCATCAAATAATATTCCCTGGGCCTGCCACCTAGAAATATTTCCCGCCATATCTAGGAATATTATCTAGAAATCCGATAGAAACGTGAGCTAGAAATACCCACAAGGAATATCATCTGCCAATATTTTTTAGTAGCATCCAGTAGGAATATCCCGGCAAAAACGATATCTTAAACTTCCACTTTATTTCCGTTCGACTCAGAATATCCACTTTTTATCTTCACACTGAGCGGTTTGGACAGAGCCGGCGGCGAAGGGAGGACAGAGCTTATCAAAGATTCGAGGGGTCGGAGGGGCGGGGACTTGAGAATGAATTAATGAATACCGAAGTCAGGTAAGTCGAGCCCTGTTAGAGGGCCCTATTAGAGGGCCGGCGATAAAACACAGGGCCCGCCACTCTTGCCCTCTCGTTAGCCCCCGAGGGGCGACCCCTCGCCCACCGGCGTAATATCGCGCCCGTAATATCCTCCTCCCCCCCCCCCACCATCCCGACCGGCCCTAATATACCGGCTGAAAACATGTCGGGTCGCAGCCGCCAGCTTTCACCGCGCTAATATTTGCAATCCCGACCAGGAATTTTCCGCTCAACTGTCGATGTTGCCGACGAACGATTTGTCGAAAATTCTTGAAGTGTACTAAGAGGCTCTGTAATTCCCAGAATGGTAGCGCAATGTCGCCACTTATAGTAATAAAATAACTTTCGAGTTAGTATTAAAAATTGTTTTAATAATTTTATATTCAAGCAAAATAAAAAGAAGTAGTGTCCAGGAAGGACAGGCAGCGACACCGGGAGAGCGGTGGACCGGCCCGGGTTGTAAAATTGTTAAAGAGAAATAGGGTACGGCTTGCGAGAGCCGACAACCCCACAGGTCGACTCGAGACCGTTCACCTCGAGGAGTTGAGGAGCCCGGCGAAGAAGCGAGTACGCTTCGCGGAGACAGTTCGGGGTATAGGTCGGCGATCGAGTACCGCGGCAACTCGGGGAGTTACACCCGGAGGCGGAATGGCGATAATAATAAGCAACAGACTTCGCCACCAACAAATACCGATTCCGAAATCGAATATGGAGACGGTGGGAGTACAAGTTAAAGGGCAGACAAAACCGTCGAACGCAAGTCAGGAAGCGATAGGTGCGGTTCTTTCTCAACCGGAAAAGGATGGCGACAGGCCGATCGCATTCGCGAGTCGGAAGCTGACGCCAGCGGAGAGAAATTACAGCACAATAGAGCGAGAACTGTTGGGAGTCGTATGGGGAATAGAACAGTTTAGGCCGTACGTGTTTGGGAGATCGTTCGCGGTCCGGACGGACCACAAGCCGTTAGTCTGGGTTGACAAACTAAAAGAGACGTCTGCGCGTATCACGAAGTGGAAAGAGCGGCTGGCCGCGTACGACTTCGTGATATCGCACACCAAGGGTTCGGAGAACGTGGTGGCAGACTGTCTCTCCAGGAATGTCAACGCCGGAGAAAACGGCGCGAACGACCCAGAGGTGGCCGGAGAGGAAGATACCCCATTCGCCCTGAGATACCTGAGAGACTGGGCGTTTAGCGATAGAGGTCTAGGAACGACCGAAGAGAGACCACCCGTCACCCCGGAAGAATCAGAATCTGACCTTCCGTCAGGAGTGACTCGACTGTCGCAAATAGTCAACGATAAGCGGGATCAGTTGATCCTAGTGAGCGTACAGGGATCGGAAATAACTACGGAGCGCGATCGGTATGCGCATACGCGGACAACGACAGTTCGCGTGGGGACAGACGCGTCAACCGAACAGTTAGTAGAAATCTTACAACAGGTACTTGACCAGGACAGGTCGTATCATGCGTATACCGATTCTCGGGAGTTGGAACAGAGGCTGATTACAGCCTACCTAGCAGGGCAAATAGGACGGACCGGCCAGCTAATAGTTTGCGACAGGATGGTGGAAACCATAAAATCGGAGACGCGCCAACGTGAAATAGTAAAGAGCTACCATACCGGTATCACGAATCATAGAGGGGAAAAGGAAACGGTAGACCATTTAAAGAGGGAGTACTACTGGCCCAACATGTTGGGTATGGTCAGAGAAGTTATCGGTGAGTGTTCGGTGTGTAACCAAGTGAAGTACGTAAGGAGACCGCTAGAAGCCCCGCGGATGGTTACACCGACCCCGACAGAACCGGGTTTGAGAGTCCAGATAGACGTGTTCTTCTGGGACAAGGAAAAGTACCTCACGACAATTGATGAGTACTCACGCCTAGCCTACGCCCGGCGAATTAGGAATAAGACGGCAAGCGCAATTAGGACAGCGCTATTAGAACGATTCGCGACGCAGGGAAAACCAAATTTGGTCATTATGGACAAGGGCCGCGAATTTGACAATAGACGTCTCCGTGATACATTGAGAGAGCTCAATATTGGCTGGCATTATACAACGCCGCGACATCCGCAATCCCACGGGATGATCGAACGTTTACATGGGACCCTCGCGGAGCATTTGAATTTATTAAAAACCGGGCGAAACTTAACGGGGACAAACGCGATGGCTAGGGCCGTCCTAGCCTATAATTATAGTATACACTCCGCGACGGGTCAGACCCCGCACGATTTAACGAATTCCCTATCGGCACGGGCGGGCGTGTCGGACAAAATTGAAAAGACAAAACAGAAATGACCAACAAACACAATACGGAAACAGAAGGGAATTTGCTGGAAGGAATACGCGCGGGGGATGTGGTTTTTCGGAAGAACGCCTGCCGGCGCCGGAAGACGGATCCGCGGTATCTGGGGCCGTATCGGGTCGTGCGGTTGTTAAAAAGAAACCGGGCACGACTTGAGAGAGCCGACGACCCCACAGGGCGCCGCGAGACCGCCCACCTCCAGGAGTTGCGGACTCCACTTAAGAGGAAGGTCCGCTTCGCGGACGGTGTGCAAGTTCGTGAGATAGGTCAGTGATCGAGTTCGGCGACAATCCGGGGAGCGCGGAATAAGGGGAATAGTCCGCGGACGGATAACCGATCTCGATCGCTGGAGAATTGTTAGCTAGGGACTCCTCGGCAGAGATAAATTTATTTTGTTGGATTAGACCAAATTGTGTTATTTTTGTTTTGTTTTGTTTTACTTTTGTATAAGAATGTTACAGCATCGTTCCTGTCGAGGCGTGCAGAGGACCAACGACAGGAACAAGGAAGATGCAAGATTTTGCAGGCCGAGGAGAAACATCGAGAAATCCTATCTCCGAACTGTAGCTAAGAACCTGAACTGTAAATAGTCCTAACAAAGGGGTTTGCCAAATCTGGGGGGAGCAGTTAAGAGTGGGCCCGGGGCCCAGAAGGAATTAGGGAAGTAAATATAAACAACGATAGATTTGGCAAAGCCCTTTGTTAGAAGAATGATATATACGACGAGCCGGGCAGAGCCCGGCAGTCGAGTCTTGTGGATGATTGAGTGCGTATCGCTGTAACCATTATTTTTTCGCTGTATATTAAAGTTTTCAATTTTTAAAAACGCAAGTTTTATCCCGAGGAGTCTAACTTATATATATATATATATATATATATATATATATATATATATATATATATGTGTGTGTATATGTATAGGATCCAGCATCAGGTCACTAGTGGGGTGGATCTCCTTGAGGTTTTATCGAACAGGGCCGGGTCCGACCGCTAATGTCCGGTATACCGCGGAGTCATCAATCACCGCATTATTATGGCTAGCCTCGTCCCGAGTACCCCTTCCGCCGGCCACCCACTAACCAGCCGCCAGTCGATAGCGTCTCGGTTTTACCTATTTTACCGTCGACGTATATTTATCTGGCCGCCGAACGAAGATAAATCAACTTTTCGTCAAAAACCGAGGCGCGACATCGAATGTGAGTGCTCCCCCCCCCCCCGGCCTAACTTGAAAATCCGCACGCGAATAATTATAATGAGGAGGATCGATGTCTTCTGAATTAAAAGAAAATTTTTGTAGCATCTGAGGAAGGCTATCAATTAAGCACGAACGTTTTAAGTAGCGGACTCGTCCCGACTTATCCCGTCGTGTTATCATCGTTCGCTAGGACTTGTTAACGTGTTAACGACAGAAAAGCCGGCTGCTATAGTTTATTTTTGTATCAATTCATCGTAAACAGGTCCAATCCCAGAATCATACTTTGTAATATGAGTATTTCGGGTTCGGTAATTGGCCGGACGTTTTTAAACTATGTATTACATTCTACGTGTATAATTACAAAGTTATTCTGTGCTGCCGGACGCATCAGGATTTTCAAAATTTATCCAGAGAGCGTTCCGTACAAGTGAGGCGATACGCCAGACCATTGCGGTTGTAATTTATTTAATCCGCACTATTATCTATACAATCGGAAATAGAACACCGAATTAAATCCGACAGGGACACAACCCGAAGTCGATGGGGCAGTTAAACGAAAAAGCCGAAGCGCCCTACAAAGGGCCATAATATTAATTGATGGCATACAAGGCGTCGTTCGGAGTTGGCTTGGGTGCGTTTATTTGCTAACGACCGGCGTTCCTATCCCGGAACTGCCCAATTTTTCCTACTGGTTTTATGGCCATTAAAATTAAATCAATAGCCGACCAAAGCGTCGTCAGATTTCGGCCGGCATCGTTAACCGCGGGGAGGGGGATATTTTTCTTGTCCGACTCTCGGGATGGGCGTTTTTCAACAGGGTTTAATAGTCAATTTTTTACCCTAACCGTGTAAGTGTACATTTATTTTTTAGTACAACTGCAATTGAACGTTATCGATTTCCAAGACATGAATGGATGTTTCGCTAGTTAAATTCTGCATAAAACAATAATTTGAACTCAAATTAGAGAAATCTCTGTTTCTCCTCCGTTATATTCTATTTCTTAGTGGCGCTACTTTAACATCAATGTCGCTGATTGTTTGTATAGTAGTGACAATAAAAGAGAAGAAATAAATCAATGAAATAATAAGGAATAATTTTAGATTAATAATGATCAAGGGCAGTAATTGAGTAATATTTCAAAGACTGTTAAGTGTCCCATATGAGAAACGAACTGCTTTGTACAAAAGTGCAGGGAGAAACCGTTGGAACGGGGCCTAATCGATCTCCAGCTTCTCGGCCTTGTGGAAAGTGTTTACATTTTCCGTTAATGCCGAATTTAAAAATAAATACTGTTCCAAATTAGTGCAGTTATTTCAGTTGCAGACAAAAAAAATTCCGAGCGACTATCTAATTGGAAGTTCGGAGAGCATACAGAAGAGCGTGTCAACGCACCTAATTTGCACCGGAGCTCTGAGCTTTGCCCTTTGCCTGCCAACTGAATATCATCAGACACACGCTAGAATTTTGAAATTCAACACAACCAGGGCTTGTAGAATATCGGAGCTGCCGTCGGGATTACGCCTGAAATTAATCCCTTTGACCAACAAAGGGTTAGGCTCGTGCATCGACGTATTTTGTATATATATATATATATATATATATATATATATATATATATATATATATTGCTAGGCGTGTCACTGCGCTGCGCCGCTTTGTAAGCGAAAATAATAACAAACAACTTTGTGGCCGTAGAATTATCCCAACCGTGGGCATAAGAAAGAATCAGCCTCACAGCCATCCGCCGCCGAGGGCTCTCAAGCAGAACTATTACAATCATCGCCACACAAAACCACTCATTCACCACCCACTCTATCACCGCCAGCAAAAATAAACAAAAAACTGCAGAACAAATCTATAGCACCATCTCTCCATCCTCCTATACCTATTGGCCCTCGGATAATTCTCGCCTTCCTGACCTCCTTGACTTCTTCGTCACCTTCGGTGCAAGGGGAATCCACAGCATAATATCTGTCCTAACATCCGACCATACTCCAGTACTCCTCCTACTCGACCTTCATCCCATCCCAGATTCTTTATCCCGATCCCTTACAGGAGGTCTAACTGATTGGACCCAATTCCAAAACCTCGTAGACTCTCGCATAATCTTAACATCTCCTTAAAAACCTCTGCAGAAATCGATGCAGCCGTAGAAATGTTTACCACAACCATCCAAAACTCCGCATGGGAAGCTTCTAAAGTTTCTGAACCTTCCTCATTTCCATCAAATTTTGTTCATTTAAATCTCCCATTACATATATGCGTCTCATAACCGCGAAAAGGAGAGCTCGCGCTGCCTGAAGACGTACTCATTATCCTTCCGATCGTCTTAGATATCACGTTATCCCGCCAGCTACATTCCGAACTTGTTACCATTAAATCCGAAAGAAGCATTTGATCGAGTTTGGCACCCCGGGTTACTGTTTAAGCTGAAAAGCATCCTTCACAATTCATATTCCCTCATCCTCAAATCCTACCTTGAGGAGAGGTTCTTCATGGTTAAGGAAGGCCAAGAGCTATCCGACTACTGTTTAGTCGAAGCGTCTGTCCCTCAAAGTAGTGTCCTAGGTCCACTCCTATACACAATATACTCCGATATATATACATATCCTTCTAGAGTCCTCGCCACATTTGCTGATGACACATGCCTCCTCACCTCCGACCAAAATCCCTCAACTACAACCATCACCATCTCCAAGAGCACCTTTCCAACATCCAGTCCTGGTGCAAACGATGAAGGGTGAAAGTGAATAGCTCTAAATCTGCTCACGTCACCTTCACACTACGTCGACATCCTTGCCCTCCTGTTCTATTTAACAGTACTCCTATCCCCACCCAACAGCAGGTTCCCTACCTTGACCGCTCTATATAGACAAACGACTCACGTGGAATCTCCATACCCGACTGAAAAGAACAGATCTAAATCGTAAATTTGGACTGTTAAGACCTCTCTTGAAAAGGACATCATATAGTCAACAAACTGTCAATATATAAAGCCATACCAAAACTGACATGGACATACGGAATAGAAGTTCCGTACGGAAATTGGGGAATATGGGGTTCCGCCAAGAAATCCAACATCGCTCGCATCCAAACATTCCAGTCAAAAGTCCTTCGTAACATCCTTAATGCTCCGTGGTATGTTTCTAACCGAATAATCCATAATGACCTCAACATACCGACAGTCGACGAAGTCGCAAAACCACTCTTTCAGTCCCTTTCCTCCCTTACCCATCCATTATCCCCCCCGCGTCGGCTCAAACGCCACTGGCCTAGAGACTTTCTGTAGGCCGGATACAGGTCAAAAGTGCCATCACTGGATGGCGTCTTTATCGAGCGAAACAAGTCAAACTAGTCAAACAAACCGCCATTGTACCTATATAGTACAATATAGTATATAGGTAGGCCACAGCCACAGTGGCCTGTAGTATATAGTTGATTGTACAATAAAGTTAAAAAAAAAAAAGAACCAGGCTGTCAGTCCATTTCACCTGGACAATTGTAACAGTTATTCGCATTTTGTGTGTATTTAGGTTGCTTTTTATATATTATTCTGTATCAACATGTTGAATTACACACAACATGTTATTATTTCTATTTACAAACACAAGTACACACACACACATAAAAATAATGACCCGTATGTTTCAACTTAACCCGCACAACCAATTCTTATAGCACAATACGAAAAAAGGATAAGAAATAAATAATGTAGCTTATGTTATTTGTAGATATTATTTTAAGAAACCCGTTGGATAGTTTATTAATATCTTCCCATCGTTGTTCCAATCATCAATCGAACGGATAGGGGTCAAATCGGCGAAAGACCGATTCGTGTGCTCCAAAAAATGAATTGCTTCATCTTTGAGCGAGTGGCCGTTCATTTGAGAACGCGGCAACAGCTTCGTATCGCTGACACTCGCAATTTTCGACTCCTCGAAGGGAGAAATGGGGCGCTGTTCTGTCGTACGGAGACCCGAGTTATTTTCATCCGGTGTCCAAGCCCCACGTTCGATTTCGTTTCTATTTCGGTCAGCCCGCAACAAGAAACACTCCAGGCACCCAACGCGCTTCAGAATAGCAGCGAGAAGCGGAAAGCGGAAAGAGTTGCAGCCGCAATCAGACCGTTCGATGATAAATAGCGAATAAAAAATATTGTAGTTTCAGAATGTGTAATAAATCGTAATTTGCAATATACGATTGGACCGTTTAACCGGTGAATTGACTCGCGAAAAAAAATTATTCCAACTATTTCGTGTTTCAAACCATAGCCGATATCGATCCGGGAGCGAAAGCGGATTTTTTCATTAAATCTCCTTCCGCTCCATTGGTTTCGCGAAAATGTATTGGGCAAAATGGACCACGGAAACTTGAACAAAGGGCCTAGTTTTTCAGTCGTGAGACTAACCGACTAGCGCCGCGGTCGGGGGAAAAGCTCTAATCAGCCGGATTCGGCTGGGTTCCGGAAAGAGAGGAGGGCCGGACGCTGTATTTCCCCGTTGTTTTCCGCGTTTCAAATCCCCTACCGACGGAATACGCTCGCCGGCGTCCAGAAGTCAATTTCGCTTCTACGAAACTCCCACGTTTCGAACTGAGCCCATCCGAATTCAAATTGTATGCTCTTTTAATGTCATCCCAACATACGCCGATTAATGAATAATTCCCGTCCTAATTCCCTCGTTCAATCCTTCTTCTCCGTTAACAACTATCCTTCAACACTGCTTAAACGCCATCATTGGGTTGCTTTTTAGTCATGACAAAATAACATTTCGCAATTGTACTTATTGCGATAAAGGTTACAATAAATAAAATAAATTATGTCGTCGTTTTGACGATTTTCCTTCGATGTCAAATTTCAGCCGATTGGACGAGCCTGTACATTTCAGTGTACTGTGTAGAATTCGGCAGTTTGTTCCGTAACGGCTAATTTCTATAAAATAAAAAAAAACTGCCGTTATAAAGACCAAATACACCGATGAACCGATATTTATTATTTGTTTTTAGAATGTCAAGATAATCCATACTTCATTTTAAGCCTACGGTGTTTTTTTTATATTTTTAATTCAATTCTGACTCTCCAATTCGAACGGGATTTACCCGCGGAAATTCGTAAAACCGCAAAAACAGTTAACGGCCCAGCAATCATCGTTAGTCGCGGTGAAAACGATTTCGGTGGAGGCCCCGATTGAGTTAGTCGATAAGCCGGCCGCTCGCGCTATACTTGCCCCGCGCCCCTCTGACAAATGGTAATGTTGAAATTGATAAATACAGCTGGCAATAAATGAAAACATGAAGCACCCTCCGTCGATATTGATCCCGCCACCCGCCGTTGTAAATACGAATTCCGGAAGGGTCTATTAATATGACGATGTACGGCATCGGTTAGTAAGCTGATTTTTTCTTTTTTTTGACCGGGGTCTATTTCTTCTCTGCCCTCACTGGTCGGGATGATGAAAATACCATAAGCGTGATAATTATCCGTCGGTGCCTTTAATTGCATTTCGTAGCATTCGGTGTGACTAACTAGCCACCTATGCGAGCGAAATGAGCCCTCTCCAGTGGGTAACCCTTCGGTGCCCGGTAGGCATCTTTTAAAAGGCCTTTAAATTATGACTGTTTTGAAAATCGCCATCGGTCGCACTCGAAGAGCGAGATATTGTGGCGCCGTCAGTATCGGTGCTACGACAGTAGAGACAGGATGCTTCATCGGCACCTCGCTATGACAACTAACGAAATGCTATAATGTTGCAACATCGTTCCACTATTCAATCCCAAGTAACTGCGTTGAATTATACGGAACAATTCTACAAATTTATAAGAAAAATTAAATTCGAACGCAAATAGAATTTGTTGAATTTTCGCAAGATAATTAAAATTTCTAGGAATGCAACATCCAAAACTAATTATCTCACACCTGACACAGGGTGACAATAACACATTTCAACATTTTTAAGTACCCCAAGTCTATTTTTTATGGTTATGCACGTAATAGTCGGAAAAATGTTTCGCATTTCGGTCGATGATGAAGCACGTGCATAATTTCAAGAAAATGTTTTTAAAAACTTAGTTTAAACTTAGCCTTTTTGGGAGACAAATTGTTGCATTTAAGCCGGTTTGAACATTGTCCGCGGGTTTCAGTCGCCCCCGATGTAACTTACTAAAGGTGCATTGGCCAAAAACAGTTTAGAGTTTACAAGTAGAATAATAGCTGCTGAGCTTAGGTGCATTTCAAAACGGTTTTCAACTCTCCGACAGCTGTTTAGTATCGGAGCCAGTAACAGCTGGCAGACTTGCACGGACCTAGCACAACGCGAAACCGTTTCGTCACCGCTAACGAGGCCCCCATCACGGGGTTAATATCCTTTCGAAACTTTCAAATGCACGACAATTATTATTGCGATTATACAATTATTATTGTTTACGTCATCGCCGGGATCTTTTAGAGCAAAAACGAGGGTTCGAAATCGAATAATTCCTCGGTATTCAATTTTATTTTTCGAAGAGTAGAATATTTTATGAATTATTCCTGCGATAATACCACCTTTAAGGGAACAGAAAAAAACTCTCAACATAAATTGAAAACCAGAAAATATTTACTTACAGTATTCCCGAACAATTATTTAACATTCAAACTAAATATCCAGCGATTTTTCTCTGCCTGCTTCGAGATTCCTGGAATATTATTTAATAATTAAATTTCTTGTATTCCAACCACGGATACTGGCATTTTTACGCTTTATTTCAATAAAATACTTCCACGTATAGAACATGCCGCTAAAAAAATATTCCCAGAATAATATTAATTAAATCCTGGAATTTAAGCACAAACAAATCTGTTTTCCTTAAAATATTCCCTCTTTCGGTTCATCAAGCGTGTAAAATCAGCAACACGTGTGAATGTGATTTAAAAACCTTTTTTAAATTTATACCGCATATTTCAATTAATGGTATCTAAAATTTGTCGCGCATTGATTGAAACCGCATTTTCGAAACCCCACAAACCTGTTGTAATTCATATTAGATTGTTTGCAAACCGGTAACGGTCCATCAGATAATTTTGACCTCGAAGAAATCGGTACAGATATTTCTTTTTTAATATGTCGGAAAACTTTAAAAAAATAATGCTCATAATTATCCTTTTTTATTCGTCTCGTCGTGATTATGACATTCTCAACAGTGGTTGGAACCGCCGGATCGAGGAATATGTTGATGTGAGGGGGAAGAGGGTGGGGTTGCGCGGTTCGGAAGCCTAACGAGTATAACGAGAATAACGAAGAGATATTGGGTTTATTTAATAAGACGCTAATTCGGGACATGGTATTCTGGCCGGAAAAGAACTGGAAACGTTAAATATTGCGTAGCCGCGGACTCTTTTACCGTTTAACACTGAACGTACCAAGCGGGGTCAAATGACCCCTTTTGAAAATTTACTTTAAATTCGTACATTTATTGTTATTTTTGTCGGTCATTTGACTTTCTGTAAATTCTTATATCATCCGATTATTCAATTTCTCGCTTTCAGTTTTTCTCGTAGCTTATTTTCTTATTTCCCAATGCTGTGGAAATTCTCCTTGATCAAATTAATCCCCAAACCCAATAAGAGTCCATTTGAACCCTCCTCGTATAGGCCAATAAGCCTTCTACCTCTGTTACCAAAAATTTTCGAGAGAATACTCCTAAAACGCCTCCTCCCTATCCTTAACATAATCGAATTAATCCCCAATCATCAATTTGGATTTCAACCACAACACTCTACCATCCAGCAATGCTTTCGCATTGTATAATAGATCACATTTCCTCTGCCCTTGAACTTGGACAGTACTGTGGAGGGGTCTTCCTCGATGTCGCAGAAGCGTTCGATCGAGTTTGGCACCCGGGGCTAATGTTCAAGCTCAAAAATATCTTTCCTAGTACATACTACCTCATCCTGAAGTCCTAACTTGAGGACAGATTCTTTAGAGTTAAAGAAGGTGTAGCACTATCCGACTACTGCCCAGTCGGAGCATCTGTACCACAAGATAGTGTCCCAGGTCCACTCCTATATACAATTTACACCGCTGATAGCCCTGCACATCCTTCCACGGTCCTTGCCACGTTTGCTGACGACACATGCATTCTTACATCCGATCTAAATCCTGCAACTATAACTACCAACCTTCAGGAACACCTATCCAACATCCAATCCTGGTGCAGGCGATGGAGAGTGAGGGTGAATGGCTCCAAGAGCGCCCACGTCACCTTCACACTACGTCGTCGGCACTGTCCTGACGTCTATTTCAATGACATACCAATTCCCACCCAACAGCAGATTCGCTATTGGGCTCCACCTCGATAAACGGCTCACGTGCAATCCCCACACTGACTCAAAAGAACCGACTTAAACAGAAAATTTGGACTCTTAAGGCCATTACTAAAACGGACATCGAAATTGACCTTAAGCAACAAACTAACAATATACAAAGCTAATTTGATATACCTGTTTTGTGGTCTGCGAGGGGTTGGAATACTGTAGGCTCGTGATGTTTCTGTCTCCTCTCGCTGGTTTGGTCTTTTGCTAGACCGGTTTCGGCTGCTCGCCATCTTCAGTAGCGGTGTTGGTCACTGTTAGCACTTTGGATGTTTTTTGGGCATCCTCACTGCACTGTCACTTTCACATGTACAGTACCAAAGATAAAACCGTAAAAATCAAGAACAATAGAAAGAAGACACCCGAAACAATCACATACTATAATAAAACCAAATTTGGCGTCAATATAGTTGACCAAATGGCGCGAAAGTATAGCGTCAAATCAATATAGCGTATTTTTCAATATTTTGGATTTCACTGGAATCAGAAAACAACTGGGGTCATAAGGGGATTTCATAAGGGGTCAAATGACCCCCTATGGTAAGATTTGGTATAGAAAAATGCCGGTACGTTTAGTGTTAACCCCGGCGTCCGCATACACCCGCGGTACATGCTCGAATTCCCCTCACCTCGCGTTCGCTGTAATGAAAATTTAAATACAACGGGCTGTGTGCACTCATAATATCCACCGGTCCGCTAATCGCCGAACAACCGAATGCTCCTTTTGTCTAATACAAAATAAAGCGACCGTATAAACGATAAAAAAATAAATAAATTTATTTAAGTCGGACACAAATTTTTATCCGCGCAGTACAAGCATATTTAGTATTAATACTCGTGTACATAAATGTAGAAAGGCTCGTGGGCCGGAATGCATGTAGCTAACACAATTTTTGTATTGTTTACGACATACTAAGTATATTCAAACAAAAATAAAGCATTCAGTAGCTCGTCTGTCACTCGGTCATACCGGTTGCCTGTGTGTCATGATAGTTATTTTACTGGTGTCCCTAGTAAGTCCAGTTAGCCAAGTACGTTTTTCTTCCCATTCCTCAAACGGCGGACATCTGTCCCAATTAGGTAAATATTCGATGTTATTTTCAACTGACGGGTGGCAAAAAGAACCTGTTTTTGAACGGAAAGATCGACGAAACAGAACTCGGCGAATGTTCTAATGTCGGAGCGGTAATACCCCGACGTCTCGGGCAAACCTTTGGTCCCAATTTTATCGGGTATTAAATAGAATTTTATATTTTAATAGAATCGGTTTTCGGAATAACTTTTTTTTCGTTATTATTTTCCTCAACTCGGCCGGAAGGTGGGGTTCGATTGAACTCCGTCACCCTTATAGGCTTTTCCCGAACTCCGAAACGAAAGATAAGGGGGCGGTAGCGTTACGGATAAACCTTGTTTTCTTTATCGATCCCCGTGTTCGGCAATTGGACGATGAATTATTGAAAGTATGCAAATTATAAGCTGCGTAATGGGGGGAAATTAGCGCCCGCCCCCAACCCGCGCCCAGCCGAGCACGGAATATAGAAATACTCCGGTCCCAATCGCTCCGCCAATTTCCAGTTTACAAGCTGTCCAAATACTCCCACGGTTTGGCCAAATAACGGTCGCAGCGATTTCGGAGTCCGTTTTGTTAGGTGAGCGTAGGGGGGTATACGAAGGTACTTGTCATTTAGCTAACTTGCCTTTCAGAAATAATATAAATAATTATTCCGAAAAGTTATAATTGCTATTGTTACTACATATTGATAAAGGCATTGGCTGAAGAAGAAATGAATTTGAAGAGTGGAAATAATCGAAAGACTAAACAGAATGAAATGAATCGAAACGAAGAAATTGAAACAAAATATATTTATTCGTTCCTTAAAAACGTTTAGTGTTCTTTAAAAAAAAAGAAATATCCTCGCTCAGGGTAAAAGTTCCAACAACCCTGTCCCTCACTTTTCCACAGTAACATTTCCGTGGAAGGAAATATTTAGCGATTCATTTTTCGAAATTCATTAATCTTCTTTATTTCCCTTTGTTTGATTTGGCGCCCTATATTCGGCGCCTCATAGTACTTATAGTTTTGACCCATTTCTTCACCGGAACATAGAATGAAACACAAAACAGTCCAAGATAGTTCGAATGTGTTTGGACGTGCTAAATCGAACTTGGGGCCCGAAGTTGGGACAACGTACAAAAATAGAGAGAAGAGAAAAAATTCATCAATGTCAGTAAACTACATAAATTTAAAAAAATTTCCCTCGGCATTTTCAACTTTAATTGTCTTTAAAATGAACTTATGCCCCTTTGAAATAATTATAATAACGACGAATTGCCAAAAAAAAACGAAAGAGGAAAAGCAAAACGAAAATAATTAAAAAGTTCCCTCAGGAAGAGTTTGCGAAGCTCGTTTGCAGCTTAGACCGATTCGCGGACTTAAGCTTCTTTAATTTCAAGTCAACTGGCAATAAAGGAAAATAAGGACGACTGTCATTTAATTTACCATTTCGAACAAGTTGTTTTCCGTAAAGTGGAAACGTCTAGTTTTATTGACAACCGATTTGCGTACAAACGGCAAGTCAATTAGGGCCGAGATATTGCGAGTTATAATTTTAAATATGACGCATCATTAGTTAATACGAATTCATGAATTAAAAAATAAATTTTAATAAATGTATAGCACTATGAACAGAAGCATCATAAACAATAATCTCAACGCATTAAATGATAAACTCTCAAAGCGTCTCCGTGTACTCCATAACCCAAAGCCTACCTCCTTCGCATCTATATACTTCAAATATATTTTATTATAAAGATCTTTATAATAAAATTGTTTACGGCACTTGGATTGATCCCTAATCAATAATTCCGCATTGTGGATTCATGCTGTGTTGAAAATAAAGTTATCACTTTAATCCCAAAAGCGTCGAAACCTTATGCCAATGCTAACATGCTAAATCTGCTTATATTTCCTTCTGTACGATTGTCATCAGTTTCCTGTTACAGGCCATATCATTAAGCTAGGTTAGGAAGCGACGCTGTTCCACTAATAGGGGACGTTATTTCGTATCTTGAACTTCATGAGACCTAATTGGATCTTGAGCTTGAGAGCTTAATGGAGAAAAATACATTTTATACCGAGGTAGCCTTTATTTTTAAACACGGCTTTCTCCATTAATAATTACGAGAAAAATGTTTATACCCCGCTTAGTTCATTTATCGCGGTTCCCGAGCAATCTCCAGGGAGTAATTTAATTTGAAAATAATTTGTTTATTCTATTACGGGTACATTTGTGTTCGTTCCTGTTACTCGGAAAATAAAGGAGCCGTCGCTCGTTCAGTTTGTAAATAAAATTATTTATATAGGGGCATATCGTAAAATCCGCGCCGGGTTCACCAGGCAATTAAGGCAAGTTCAGGTACGCGTGTAGCAGTAAAAAGTTATTTTTGGCTTTCCAAAGTGGAATAAAAAACGGGGCATGTATTCGGTCACCGAATAATTGTAAGAGTATACAGAAGTTGAGCATTTAATTTCTTATTACATTGTAGTTGTGACATAAAAATTTTAAAAAATTCTTATTAAGAGCTGCTTTCGATGAAATTTTATAACAGGCACGGGAATCTACCCACAAATTATCCGATACGCGCGTGTAAAACTTTATTTTACTTTCAGAATTAAATATATACAGTTTTATAGACTACAATAGTTATTACTATCGTCTATCTCACTACTTGTTCAGTTGTTGAGGAACTCTTTAAAATTCAAGCCAACAAGTCGGACCAATGAAAATCTTTGAGGCAACAGAAAAATAAGAATTGCCGTAGTTTAATTTAACCGATCGATCCTGTCCGGCTCCCATGCAAATCGTCGCTTCCCTCCGTTAATTATAATACGAAATAATTTCGAGGAAACAAAAGTTTCTAATTGCGGAACGGTAATTAACTCGTCCACTCCGTCCTCTGGTCTCTGGAGAGGGGGTGCGGTTGCGGGGAAAGTTTTATTTCTGTTTTGTTAAAAAAATAATAATAATAACCCATTTGAAACAAAAAATGAAAGAAAATCAGGACCCGATGAAAGCCGTGGACCAGAATCGGAAATTGCCGGGCTCATCAACTGGAATACTTTAATTCAACCGCCGCCACCGCCGCCCCAAGTGATTTAACGCGGTGGTGCTCTCGAAAATTATTCACCGGGGAGGGGGGAGGGGGGGAGGATCAGCGATATTTTCGGAAAACAATCCGGCCCGCCGTCTTCCCGGGATTCGAACTCCAGAACAAAAACTCCGGCCTAGATAAAAAAATTATCCCGCTACTCCAAAATAGTTAATACAGTCCAAATGCGACAAATAATCGAAAAAAGAATTTTAACTGAGGTTTAGGTAAAAAGTAGGTAAACATTGAAATACAAAAGTGTTAACCGGTGGCTACTGTCATCGGCGGAATCCAGCGTTTAAAGTAAAGAGTACTATCGATACCCCGACTCGGAAATTGATAGGACTCTCTCGATTTCTCGCGTTCCCAGTAAAACGACATTGGTGATAACGAAATTCCCTAATGACGCATTAATAAAGCCGCACAATTTTCAACTTTAAGCCATCAATTAAAATCCACCTTTAAGCTATCATTCAGTCATTAAATTTAACTTTAAAAATTGTAGTAAATGAAAAGAATGAACCATCGATTGACCGGAATATTTGTATAAAGGCATTTCATTTATTCTCCGTCGCCTAGAGGTACTCCGCTTCGAGAATAAAACGGATTGCAGGCAGATAGGATAAAAATTTGGGCTGACCCTCGAGCCGGGTTAAACGCCTCCGGGATTTCTGTACCCGCCGAATCGGGGGTAATCCGCCAGCGATAAGGTTTAAAACGGGATCTCCATTAGTGTTATAATATAGGAGGGGGACTCGTCGGTAGGGGAGGGGGGACATTAGCTATTCAGGATGAGCTCTGGCCCCCGGGGGCCGGCTATCAAAGTTGGCCGACGGTATCTGGGTTATTCCCATAATATTTCGATAAATACTTTATAGGCTTCTTCTCCACCGGGGAAGCCTGAACTTTATAAGCTCGAAAGACCCGTGGCGCCGAAATCCTTATTTTTCATCCCACACATCTTACCGTGATTATCGGACACGCCCGTTTTACGAGAGAGAGAGAGAGAGAGAGAGAGAGAGAGAGAGAGAGAGAGAGAGAGAGAGAGAGAGAGAGAGAGAGAGAAGATGGCCATTGAGAAGTCCGTGTATATATCAACGCAATATATTGGACAAATCAGGGAAATTTTGTGAAAAAACAAAAATTTCGATTTTTCAACTTTCCTTTTAGGAGCAAGTGTAGTCAGCATTTCAGTGTCAAATTTGCATATTAATATTTTAGGTCCAATTTTCGCATTTTAAACCGAATTTGTGGGTTAAATTTGTCGTTTAAACTTCATTTTAGCCAATTTTTCGTTTTAACCACAACTTCATGTCAAATTTGGGCTCTTAAACCGCATTTAAAGTCAATTTTTTAAACTCTTTTTTATTTATAATTTTTTTAAATAGTGATGATATTTGGCGCTGTTTGTTTCAGAATGTATGTTTTACTTTCTTTTACAGGGCTATACACATTAGTGGGGGCTGGAGGTAATAGAGTCAAAGGTCCGGATTTCGGCCCCATCCCGCACCGTCCAGGTGAATGTGACGTTTTCTCTGTTAATATTGATGATATTTGAGCGCTGTTTGTCTCAGAATGTATGCTTTACTTTCTTCTACGTAGCTATAGTGCTGGCCGGAGGTAATAGAATCAAAGGTCCAGGTTCGGCCCCCCTCTCGACCGAGGAAAGGGACGGACCCCCTCGGGGATGTTATGGAGGGATTACATCCTCTCGGCGAAAAAAAACCTGAGGGGCCTTCCTGTAATTGGCCTCCTTCAGAAAAGGGAGGCCGAACCACGGCCAGTCTCGAGACTCTCGAGTTCTCAAATGGGGGACGTCGGCGGGGACTGTACAATGCCGGCCCCATACCGCCTACCGGAATGGGAAGCCGGCAGTCCGGTGAGCCTCGAATAGTACGTGTCTGTCCTACCCCCAAGGGATAGTAGAACGTCAGACATCGAAACCAACACTGTAAACACAATAGTACTTACACAAGATCAAATTAAACAGTCACGGAACTATTTAAACTACACTCCCGGTCAATTCATATTTGCAATTGAACGAAGCGCGGATTCAAGGAAGCCGGTCGCTTTTTCCCCGTATATGTAAGTAGATATATAGAAACAGTAAGTTCCTGTGTCCACAGTATATGCTTTACCCTACTCGTCATTTCTAACGAATGTATACACGTTAAACGGACGAAGATGTTGCTGTTATGTTCCCGGATCGTCCAACTAGTATAGTTCATATCTCCAGTGATTTATACGCTTAAGCATCTACACATTTAAACATACAAAGCAGTAATTTCAGTTAGGTAGTTATGTTCCTCTACAACTGCTTCCCGGCTAATGTGCAATTATAATGGCAGGCGTTTGCGTACTGAATTCCGACATAGCAAAACCCATTGGGCCGACGTGCAAAGTTGCACTGTTTAAAAGTATACTCGGTTCGGTAGTTTTTTCCTTAACAACTGCTTCCTATTAGAAATTCAGATGAATCCGCCGCTCTCGAAACAAGTGGCGAGATGCCCGTGCATAATGAGAGTAAGGATTTTGGGGATTATGGTCATATATTCTAAAATTGTCGTAAATTCAAAAATTACCCTCCCCCCCACAATATTATTAGACCGTAGATTTGTTGTGTTTCTGTCTCCTCTCGCTGGTTTGGTCTTTTGCTAGACCGGTTTCGGCCGCTACTGAAGAGTAGCGGTGTTAGTCACTATTGGCACTTTGGATGTTTTTCGGGCATCCTCACAGAGGTGGTTGTCTGTTTGTGTATATACCTGTATTGTTATCGAGTTTTTTGGGGGGTGTTGTTTGTCTTATTTGAGTTGAGGCTTTGAGTTCTACAATATTATTATATTGTAGAAATTTAAATAAATAACTAAAGGCCAATAACCAAAAAGAAGATTGGCGAGTGATGATGTACATAAATTTAGAAATGCCCGTGGGCCGGCATTCATGTATTAAACAAACTTTGTATATCGTCTACAATACAATATGTACATTCAAAGAAAAATAAAAAATTTGTAACCCCGGTTTCCGACAATAATTGGATTATTTATTTACGCCATTTAGAATGACGTAGGTATCGGTTGGGATCAATTACACGTTTTAATTTTATATGTAATGTCTTCAACTACGTACGGTAATTAACTTATTCTCGATAAGAGGATAAACAGAAGTTTTAACTTCTCGATATTCACTACCATTCGCTACCGGTAAAACGCCGATACCATCGGGGCTTTCGAACGTGGGGTTCGCCCCGGGGTAAACCTCCTGTAGCCCCCTCCTCTCTGACCCAACCCAATGCCAATATTTGATCGTTTTAATGAATACCAAACTTACACACAGAATTAACCTTTCAAATAAATTAATTTGCAACGCATTTCCGACATTTCCCCCTTCCCTCTTTCCGTCCCGGGTGCCTGTATTATGTGGACACTGGTGATACCAGTGGGTGGGTGGGGGGAGGAGACCCCCGTACGGCATATAATTATTCTACCCGTTGGTCAGTCTCCAGTTTATACTTACAAGACTACGCGGGAATAAAACTACAAAATATTACCACGTCGCGAGTACGGAAGGACGCATCGAGGGCGAAGGGATCAATCACTCCGAACACCAAAAATTACCGGTTTAAAATCAAAAATTCAGCCCCGGATTAAGATAGCGCGGTAAATCGTAAATCTCAAAAGGGGGCGAGCGGCCGCGGATTAGGGCTTTATTTACCGCCCTGAATTTATAAGTATTCGGAAGGCTAATGTCCAGGGGATCGGCCATAAATATTATTAATATGAGATTAAGTCCCCCTCGCACGGGACTACGCTCAATAACCTGAGCAAGGGCCCCCCCATTCCCGAAAACCCGACAACGGCGAGCAATTAATGGAATTACATTAGTCGGCTACCTCCGGAACGCGGGTTCGGCATTGCGGCCCATTTCTGGTTAACGTTAAAGCGCGACTGTTAGCAAGGCAGAGACAACCCTAATTTCTGCGGTGATGGTATAAGGGGAAGTTAAGCACCGAGGTTTTGAATGTTCATGAATTTAAACAACGGCCCCGAAACATTCCGGCCGGAAACCGATAGCTCATTTGAGGACAGTAATATGGCGTTACTTGAAATTGGGCCCGGATTCTCGAGCCCGGGACTCGATGTTGTGACGGATTATCGTATTTCGCTGGGAAAATTACAGTTAGGTAGCGTTTATCCATTTTACGAGACAAATATTGGTTGATTATGACCGATCCACGATGACAGCATGCATCGGAACCCAAGTATTCCATTAACTGAATCTTTTCCGTTACTTGAAATAGCGCGTAAAACGGAATCAATACCAATATTTTGATCAAATTACTTGAAAGTGTATATTGTATTTCATAAAATTAATGTGTCGTTTAATTGGAATTCCGGTTCATCGGTTTCTTCGCTCCGTCCCTCCCACAGGGCCATAATAATTGCGGGGACAGGGATATGGTACTTGGAAACGAGGAGAAGTGTCCCTAACGAATTCGCGGGTACAAACCGACGGCGGGAGTGAATCCACTGATGAGGAAAAAATTAGTTCGGAATGTAATGTTAAAGAACCAGCCACCATCCCAACCGGAAGAGATAATCAATTAAAAGATAAAGAAAAACTGGCCAGAATTATTTCATTACTGATAATATATCACGTACGGATCGTGCCACCTGAGAATCACCCGCTACAAACGTTTAGCGACAGAATCGGCTGGAAATTTAGCCCGTGTTCCGCATTCTTTAAGTTAATTAACAAACGCTATTAGCGAACAGATGGGGCGCCACTGGTGAAGACCGAGAAGCCGAGAACAGACCGCGGGCGAACGGGTCAGTGAAATTAATTCCAACCTCTGTCAACAGCGAAAATTAAAAAAACAAATTGTAGCTGGAAGTTGATCTAATGTATTTTTTTAAATTAAAATTAATTTTTTACTCAGAGCAGCGACAAGGAGTTGTTAAGGAAATTCTCGACAGAATAAGACAGGCTTCGGATTTCCCAACATGGAAATGAAAGGAAAATATACCCCGTTGAAAACTTTACGTTTTTCAAATTTGCTTCAGTCGCCAAATAATAGGCAGCAATTCGCATTACGATGCTATTATCGTCAATAGCAAAATTACAGTAATAGTACGATTAAATTACTTATAGGAAGTAGATTACAGAGTTGGCTGTAATATTTGAAATGATGTCAAAAAGACACTCTTTATTTACAGTTTAAGTGTCAAAAATGTTCGCCTCCTTTTAATATGACGTCCTCGAGGGGGAAATTCAATTTTAAGTTTGTTCATCCGCTGAATCGAATGGTCTCTGTCTACATTCCACTGATGGCGAATTTGCACCAATCTCTAGAACATTTTGTAGCAAGGTATTATACGGCGATCGACATCGTCGTTTTGCAGCCCCCTGTGGGTAGTCCCCAAGAAACTAGGGGCAGACGGCGTACAAAAATACCGAGTTGTGGTAGATTACAGAGAGTTAAATAGTAGGACTAGGCTGGAAAGGTACCCGCTGCCCCGCTTGGAAGAAATGTTAGACCGAATGGCGGGCGCTCAAGTGTTCAGCACACTCGATCTGAAGTCCGGGTATCATCAGATACGTATGCATCCGGAGGATGTGGAAAAAACGGCCTTCAGTTTCGAACGCGGACACTATGAGTTCTTACGGATGCCATTCGGGCTAAAGAATGCCCCAGCGACCTTCCAACGATTGATGGATGAATTCCTCGAAGGATTAGATGAGGGGTGTGTCCAGATATACATGGACGACATCGTGGTCTTCAGTAAGACGCTGAAAGACCACGAACGCCACCTCGGGAAGCTATTCGAGAGAATTAGAGAATTTGGATTGAAGGTCGCAGCCGACAAAACGATGTTGGCAGTAGACCAGATCAAATTTATGGGACACGAGATTACGGCCACGGGAGTGAGTCCGAATGCGGAAAAATCAGAGCTATAAGGAAATGCCGGTACCCAAGAACGTTAAA
The DNA here is from genome assembly GCA_019843655.1 of Lethocerus indicus. Taxonomy (NCBI): domain Eukaryota; kingdom Metazoa; phylum Arthropoda; class Insecta; order Hemiptera; family Belostomatidae; genus Lethocerus; species Lethocerus indicus. The sequence goes on from JACDQD010000001.1 coordinate 46,000,258, forward strand.
GAGGTCCGGACGTTCTTGGGTATGGTGGGATATTATCGGCGATTTATCCGGTCGTTCGCCCACATTACGGAGCCCTTGACGGCGATGCTGAAAAAGGGGAAGGAGTTCAGCATCACCGCAAGAGTCCTGGATGCGGTTGAACGATGTAAGGAGGCCCTTTGCTCTGCCCCCGTGTTGAAATTCCCCGACTTCGAACAGCAGTTCGTAATAACGACAGACGCGAGTCAGGAGGCGATAGGCGCGGTCCTCTCCCAACCGGAAGAGGACGGAGATAGGCCGATCGCATTCGCGAGTCGGAAGTTAACGTCCGCGGAGTGGAATTATAGTACAATAGAGCGCGAACTGCTGGGAGTCGTGTGGGGGATAGAACAATTCAGGCCATACGTGTTTGGGAGATCGTTCGCGGTCCGGACGGACCATAAGCCGTTAGTCTGGGTTGACAAACTGAAGGAGACGTCTGCGCGTATCACGAAGTGGAAAGAGCGGCTAGCCGCGTACGACTTCGTGATATCGCACACCAAGGGTTCGGAGAACGTGGTGGCAGACTGTCTCTCCAGGAATGTCAACGCCGGAGAAAACGGCGCGAACGACCCAGAGGTAGCCGGAGAGGGAGATACCCCATTCGCCCTGAGATACCTAAGAGACTGGGCATTTAGTGACAGAGGTCTAGGGACGACCGAAGAGAGACCACCCGCCACCCCGGAAGAGCCAGAATCTGACCCTCCGTCAGGAGTGACTCGACTGTCGCAAATAGTCAACGACAAGCGGGATCAGTTGATTCTAGTGAGCATACAGGGGTCAGAAATAACAACAGAACGCGATCGGTATGCGCATACGCGGACAACGACAGTGCGCGTGGGGACTGACGCGTCAACCGAGCGGTTGGTACAAACCTTACAACAGGTGCTCGACCAGGACAGATTGTACCATGCGTATACCGATTCTCGGGAATTGGAACAGAGGCTGATTACAGCCTACCTGGCAGGGCAAATAGGACGGACCGGCCAGCTGATAGTTTGCGACAGGATGGTGGAAACCATAAAATCGGAGACGCGCCAACGGGAGATAGTCAATAGTTACCATACCGGGATCACGAATCATAGAGGGGAAAAAGATACGCTAGATCACCTGAAGAAAGAATATTATTGGCCCAACATGTTAGGCACAATTAAAGAGATTGTCGGTGGTTGCTCGGTATGCAACCAGGTAAAATATGTTCGGAAACCGTTAGAAGCCCCACGGATGGTTACACCGACCCCGACAGAGCCGGGTCTGAGAGTCCAGATAGACGTGTTCTTCTGGGAAAAGGAAAAGTACCTTCACAACGGTTGACGAGTACTCACGCCTAGCCTACGCCCGGCGTATTAGAAATAAAACAGCAGGTGCGATCAGAACAGCGTTATTAGAGCGATTCGCGGCACAAGGTAAACCTCACTTAATAATTATGGACAAGGGCCGCGAATTCGACAACAAGCGTCTCCGCGATACGCTAAAAGAATTAAACGTTGGCTGGCACTATACGACGCCGCGACATCCGCAGTCCCACGGGATGATCGAGCGATTACACGGGACCCTCGCAGAGCATTTGAATTTATTAAAAATCGGGCGGAATTTAACGGGGACAAACGCGATGGCTAGGGCCGTCCTAGCCTATAATTACAGTATACACTCCGCGACGGGTCAGACCCCGCACGATTTGACAAATTCCCTATCGGCACGGGCGGGCGTGTCGGACAAAATTGAGAAGACAAAGACGGAAATGACCAACAAGCATAATACAGAGACAGAAGGGAATTTACTAGAAGGAATACGCGCGGGTTCTGTGGTTTTCCGGAAGAACGCCTGCCGGCGCAGGAAGACAGATCCGCGGTATCTGGGACCGTATCGGGTCGTGCGGTTGTTGAAAAGAAACCGGGCACGACCCCACAGGGCGCCGCGAGACCGCCCACCTCCAGGAGTTGCGGACTCCGCTAAAGAGGAAGGTCCGCTTCGCGGACGGAGTGCAAGTTCGTGAGATAGGTCGGCGATCGAGTTCGGCGGCAATCCGGGGAGCGCGGAATAAGGGGAATAGTCCGCGGACGGATACCCGATCTCGATCGCTGGAGAATTGTGTAAATAGCTAGGGACTCCTCGGCGGAGATAAAGTTATTTTTTTTGTTGTTTGAACCAAATTGCGTTGCCTTTTGTTTTGTTTTGTGTAAAATTGTTATAGTATCGTTCCTGTCGAGGCGTGCAGAGGACCAACGACAGGAACAGGAAAAATGCAAGATTTTGCAGGCCGAGGAGAAACATCGAGAAATCCTATCTCCGAACTTTTAGTATAAGAACCTGAACTGTAAATAGTCCTAACAAAGGGGTTTGCCAAATCTGGGGGGAGCAGTTAGGAGTGGGCCGGGAGCCCAAAAGGAATTAGAAAGGTAAATATAAACAACTATAGATTTGGCAAAGCCCTTTGTCAGGACAACCATATATACAACGAGCCGGGCGGAGCCCGGCAGTCGAGTTTTGTCTTTGATTGAGTGCGCGTGCTTGTAGCTATTATTTTTCTGTGCAATAAAATTTACTGTTTTTAAAAACTCTATTTTCGACCGGGAACCCGGCAACTGGTGCCGAAACCCGGGAGAGGGCCACGAGGAACGCCGCGCCGGATCGTACCCATATCCGCAGCAGGTCTCCAAGGTGAATAGCCTCTAGTCGATAGAATAATGTAGGTAAGGGAAGTCGGCAAATTGGATCCGTAACTTCGGGATAAGGATTGGCTCTGGGGATCGTGGCCTGCCGGGCTTGGTCGGGAAGTGGTGCCGCGTCAACGTGCCGGGCCTGGGCGAGGTGAGCGGCGCTACGCGCGCCGGGATCCGAGCTCGGTCCCGTGCCTTGGCCACCCACGGATCTTCCTTGCTGCGATCTGGCCGTCCCGCCTGGATGCCCCCGTTTAACGACGGTGCGGCGGACGGGGACTTCCAGTTTCTTCGGCGGCCATACAACGATCAACTCAGAACTGGCACGATCTAGGGGAATCCGACTGTCTAATTAAAACAAAGCATTGCGATGGCCCCAGCGGGTTCTGACGCAATGTGATTTCTGCCCAGTGCTCTGAATGTCAACGTGAAGAAATTCAAGCAAGCGCGGGTAAACGGCGGGAGTAACTATGACTCTCTTAAGGTAGCCAAATGCCTCGTCATCTAATTAGTGACGCGCATGAATGGATTAACGAGATCCCCTCTGTCCCTATCTACTGGCCCACAAAGGGTGCACAGAACGCGTATCAGACCGCTAGTTCGGTCCTTCAGCCGGTGCACCCAGCCAGCCTCCCCTCCCCGTGGAGTGGGCCGGATAAACACTCTTCCCCCCCGATCTGGGGAAGTCGGGGGTGAGGGTGTGAAACAGACGAGGCTCTGGCGGTCAGGGCATGACCATAACTGCCCCTGGTTGGCGATAACCAGTAAATTACAGCATCGACCATGGCGCTTCAGAGACCCGGGCAGACAGGGTGACTGACTCGTGGCTCTCTGAAAGAGCGCATACATGACCAGGAGTAAACAATGAGGAGGTGGTACACGGATGTCAATAACAATGAACACAAATAACAATGACGAGGTAGCACACGGATACCAAACAATGATGAGGGGTAGCATACGGATACCAACAACAACAATGACAATGACGAGGTAGCACACGGATACCAAACAATGAGGAGGTAGATGAATAAAACCAATGAGAGGTAGCACACGGATACCAAAGGAGGTAGCACACGGATACCAAACAATGATGAGGGGTAGCACACGGATACCAACAACAACAATGACAATGACGAGGTAGCACACGGATACCAAACAATGAGGAGGTAGATGAACAAAACCAATGAGGTAGCACACGGATACCAAACAATGAGGGGTAGCACACGGATACCAACAACAACAATGATAATGACGAGGTAGCACACGGATACCAAACAATGAGGAGGTAGAGGAATAAAAACAATGTCGAGGTAGCACACGGATACCAAACAATGATGCGGTAGCACACGGACGAGGTAGCACACGGATACCAAGCAATGAGCACACGGATACGAACAGCAAGAACCAACTTAGACGGAACAAACCAAACATAACATCCATGACGATCTGCAGGAAGGGTTTTTTTCCTCAGGGATCGCGAGATCCCTGGGTTTTTCCCCCCTGAAAAGCACACCATGAACACCTAGATAGTAGAGCGAGCGCCTCCACGTGGCGGGACAGGGGCAGGGATCTGGGAACTTAAGGGTGACCAGATCCCTGGCGAAGACTCGCAAGTGTGCTAGTTCCTCTTCACCCGACTTGTCGGGTGAACAAATCAGATCCACAGAAATTAGGGATTACAACACAGACCAGTTTGGCTGCAAATGACTTAACAGTCGATCAGCCTGAACAAGAGATCAAGGATCAAAGGAACTAAAAAAAAAAAAAACTGTCCGAACGCGTCTGCTTATCGATCCAGCCTCGTTGCTACGAAAACACTGGCAAGAATTGTCAGAGTATGCAGGAAGGGTTTTTGCAAAGAGGTCTCACCGGAGACCTTAACGCTTTTCCCCCCTGCCCAAAAGCACATGAGAGTGCAAGCCCCCCGGGGGGCCCACTAGATCCCTCTGCATAGCAAGCGCCTCCACGTGGCGGGACAGGGACAGAGCGCCGGGTCCACGGACCGACTGGCGACCCTGACTAAGACTTGCTGATATGCCCATGTGCAGTTCCTTTAAAGTTAAAGTAATATTTAAATTTAAGCCCTATATGGGAATCTGTTTTGTCTTTTAAATTATGGTCCCGACCTCAACATTGGTACAATTCACTTGTGCTGTTCTGGGTTCGGGATCATTCTTTTCAATTAAGTGATTTGGTAATATATGACCGAAAGGTCGATTACCTGTCAAATCTTTGTTGTAGGAACTAAAAAAAAAAAAAAAAAAAAAAACTGTCCGAACGCGTCAGGCTCTCAAAGGGCATACGGAACGCGTCTCAGACCGCTAGTTCGGTCCTTCAGCTGGTATGCCTAGCCAACCCACACCTCCTCGCAGTGAGAGCTGGATTATGTACTTCCTCTGCCTAACCAGCATGAGGTACTAACCGACGGGGCTCTGGCGGTCCTTGGCATGACATAAAAGGCCGGTTTGGTGGGAGCCATTAGGAGGCAGCCCCTCCACCCACCTAGGTTGCACAGGCCAACTACCTGGGCAACCGAAAATTAAAAAGTTACAAAACCCAAAATCCAAGGCCGTACTCCGGAAGGCCATATGCCGGCGGCGCCAGAGATTGTGGCTGACTCTGGTGCTGTACGATCACAGCTACCGTCCGGGAGCCAGGGGACCAGTAGCCCTGCCCCGAACGATCCCCCTGCTGGGACACGGAACGAAATAGGCACCCCAAAACCCTTGCAACTCAAACGCAAGGTGAGTAAGGCGCTGAATTCGAAGGGTACCGTCATAAAGACGAAGTACGCCAATGCAATAACAGAAGCCGTCCAGAAACTCTGCGATTTAATCAGCAGAAAAGAAGAGGAAAATAATGCAATGAACATTATATTAACGGCTCTGGAAACTGCAATCACGAAGATGACGGAACGGCCTGAACCGACCAGGAATGCGGAAGTGAGGACGGGAGTCTCTTACGCGGAAGCTGCGAAGAATCCCCAACAAGCCGAAGCGCCTAGGACGGAGAAAGCCCGAAAAAATAGACCCAAGATGGTCATCAGGCCCACTAATAATAAGTGGAAACCTGACCAAACAAGGAAAGCCTTGAAGGCGACTATCCCGAATGTAATGAGATCTGTAAAGATCCATTCCTGTCGGGACCTACTGGGAGGCGCGGTGATGTTGGAGGCGGACGAGATGTCCCACCTACAATTGATTGCCGACCGACACCAGGAACTGGCTGCAGCAGGTGTGACTGCAACCATATTGGCGAAACCAGGCCCGAGGATCATCGTGTATGACGTCCCCAAGGATATCAGCAACGATGACATCCTAAAGGACCTAGGAGTGAGAAACGGGTGCAGCAAAGGACGGATCATTTCTCGATTTGATCGGCCCAATGCGTGCACTCACGTAGTTTTGGAGGTGGAGGAAAGCCTCCACCGGAAACTACTAATGGCAGGTCGAATGTATCTCGACCTGTCTTCGTACAAGTTAAAAGAGTATCTGGCAAAACCGGCCAGATGCTTCAAGTGCCAGAGATACGGGCACGTGGCCAAATACTGCCGAGAGGCGGTGGACACGTGCAGTACCTGCGCAGAGAAGGGACACAAGTCGAAAGACTGCAGTGTCCCTAAGGAGCAGGGGAAATGCGCCACATGTGTGGTGGCCGGGAAGCCTTCCGACCACCCTACTGGCAGCCCCACCTGTCCGGCTCGTAAAAAGGCCGGCCAGGCGAACTCCCCTCCCCCGACCCGTGGTAACGTGGTCGGGGAGAAGACCAAAAAGATTATGGTCAGACCCACTGAAAAAGGGTGGGACCCCAAAAAGACCAGGACGTTGCTACAGCAGCGGCTACCGCAGCTGAGCACCGCCAAAATACGCCGCACAAAGCATATCGCTGGTGGCGGTGTAATCCTGGAAGGGGATGAGGAGACACTCAACACCGTGAAAAGTGTAGAGGGTCTCCAGATAACGGAAGTTCCCAGACCCGGACCGAGGTTGATCGTGTTCAACGTGCCTGCGGACTGCACCAACGAGGAGTTGGTTGCAGACCTGGGCTCTGAGAAAAACGGCACAACCGGAGAAAAGGTCCAGGTTAAATTCCGTATAAAGGGTCGTGGGGCAGAACATGCTGTCCTCGAAGTTGCCAAAGGGGCGTTCAAAACCCTGATTGGGCGACGGAGAGCGTATGTTGGCCTCTCGTCCCATAGGGTGGATGAGTATCTGCCAGTAATGCGGTGCTTCAAGTGCCACAATTACGGGCACTACTCGAAAACTTGTCGCTCGAAGAGGGACATCTGTGGGCACTGTGCCCAGGAAGGGCACAGGGTCAGCGATTGCCCCTCGAAAGCACAACCACCCGTCTGCGGGACATGCAAATCCCGCCGCCTCCCCTCCGACCATCCGACAGGACACCGAAAGTGCCCGGAGAGAGTCAGAGTGGAAGCGATGATCAGGAAGAACGCGGCCGACTTAAACGTCTGAGCTGCGATTCCTCCAGATCAACGGCGCCCGCTCGGCCGCTGCGGCTTCCGAGATCTACAGGAACTCTGCCAGACGGAATGTAGACCTCGTGATGCTGCAGGAACCGTACGTCGGTTATGGCCGAGTAGGAGGATACCAGAGCTCTAGGATCCTCACAGGAAACGCCGGAACGGAGAAGGCTTGGGCGGCCATTGCGGTGATCAACCCGAACATCGAAATAATGGCATTCCCATCCCTCTCCACCTCACATGTAGTCTGCGTAGGTATTTGCCTACGGCAAGCGACGTTCTTCGTCCTTACAGTCTATTGCCAGCCGAGTCTGCCCATCGATCGAGTTTTGATGGAAGTAGACGACGCAATAGCCGGTTTAAACGGCAGACCGTTCGTCATATGCATCGATGCGAACGCCAAAAGCCAGTTGTGGTACAGCGGGAGTACGGACCGCAGGGGGGAGGTGATGACTGAGTTCATCATTCAGCACCAACTCACCGTGGAAAATACACCCACTCGACTACACACCTTTTCGGGGGCGGCTGGTGAATCGAACATCGACCTCACGTTGACGAACGCTGCGGCTCATGCACATCTGAGTGACTGGCGCGTCGAATCGGACTGGTCCTGTAGCGATCATCGAGGTATCACCTTCAGCATCAACTGGCGTCGGCGGCAGCACACCGAGGCGATTCCGATGGCCCGCAGATTCGCGATTCACAGAGCGAACTGGGAAGCCTTCGACGAATCGTGGGAAAGACACCTAGCTGGCCTAGGGGATCTGACCACTAGCTCGGACCCGGAAACGATGGCTGTTAGCTTGACGCAGGCCATCATCTCTACGTGCAGGGAAACGATACCGCCCAAACGACTATGCAACCGACCCGTACCCTGGTGGACGGCCGAGCTTAGTCGTCTCCGACGCCGATTCATGCGTGTGACAAGGAGATACCAGAGATCGAAACGGACAGAAAACGAAGCACTGATAAACGGTGCCAGAGTCGAAAGATCTAGAGCCAGGAATATCTACACCAGAGCGATACGCAGGGCCAAGCTGGATTCTTGGAAAAACTGTGTTGAAACGGTTGGAAATGCTAACCCATGGGGACTTGTCTATAGACTTGTCCTCAAGCGACCCCAATCGAATATCTGGTATTCACTGGCCGAAGGCAATAGTACAACCATGACGTGGCGAGAAACTGCGGAGAAACTCCTGAACTCAATTTTGAAGAAGGAGCCAAATCCGTTGACAGACTCCCAACGAAGAACAGTGGATCTCAACACCCACTACGAGGCAGCGGATGCCGAACCTTTTAGTGCAGACGACGTCTCTACTGCAGTCCAACGAGCTCAGCTTAAAAGAGCCCCGGGACAAGATTGCGTAGAGGTCGCGGTCATGAGAAGGCTAAGCGAACGCACACCCCGAGAGATCGCTGAGATATACAACCACTGTTTGGAGAACGGAGTTTTCCCCCGTCCATGGAAGATCGGAGCGATTAGGTTTATACCGAAAGAGGGCGGCAAGCCACTCACAGACCATAAAGCCTACCGACCCATCTCCCTGCTTTCCGTAATTGGCAAAGTCTTGGAGAGGATGGTGTACGAGAAGCTTGAAACCGTATATAACCGTGCTGGAATGGCCTCGCCCAACCAGTACGGTTTTCGCAAAGGAAAATGCACCGAAGACGCAATCAATTTGGTTGTCGCCTCGGCTGCACTTCCGGCGAAGTACGTGGTCGCAGTCTTTATAGACATAGAGGCCGCCTTTGATTCACTGTGGTGGGAGAGCATCCTACAAAGACTCAGACTAGCCAATTGTCCAGGCAACCTGTATAGGTTGATCCGGTCATATCTTTCGGATAGGAAAGTAGTAGTCCAAACGTCCGAGGACAGAGTGGAGGACTTTATGAAAGTTGGGTGCCCCCAAGGATCCGTCCTAGGGCCATTCTTCTGGAATATAGTCCTGGACTCCTACCTCAACGCGGAAGACGATGACGTCCACCGAAAAGTGGCTTATGCTGATGATATAGCCCTTGTTGTGACTGGCGAAAGCCGGCATGAACTAGAGAGCAAGATCGAACCTGCCCTGAGACGATTAATCGACTGGGCGCAGGAAGCGAACCTCAAGATCTCCGAGCGAAAGACGTGCGCCATGTTCTTAAAGGGAAACCTTAAGGCAAGGCCGCCTTGCGTCCGGGTTCAAACAGGAACGCTCAAATGGGTAGACCAAGTGAAATACCTGGGAGTCACCCTAGATCGATCGCTCACGTTCACGCAGCACGTTAAAGACCTACGGCTCAAAATCCAGGTGATTGCCGGAAAATTGGCAAGAATCACTCGGAAGAACTGGGGTCTTAAGACGAGCACGATGAAGACCCTATACAAGGGAGTCTTCGTTGCTATAATGGCATACGCCTCGTCATCCTGGGCACATAGGCTCAATAACTCGCTCATCAGAAGGCACCTCTGCGCGGCTCAGAGGAGCTTCTTACTGTTGGCGACGAGAGCTTATCGAACCGTCAGTACGGATGCTCTACAAGTCCTCACAGGGAATCTACCGATCGATTTAGAAATTGCCAGACGGACTCTGCGGACGGCAGTGAGGAAGTGCAGGCGCATGACTGCACTAGGGGTAACAACCCCACCAATGGATGAGACGCTGAGAGGAGACTCTCGCCTCTTCCAGATAGAGTCTGCCTTGAAAAAGGTAGACTCTGATTTTAAATCGGCCTGGAACGACCGATGGGTGAATGCTACGAGTGGCAGTGTCACGAGAAGATTCATCCCGGAGGGAAGTTCCTTTATGAATAAAGTTCCCCCGGACTGGGGGACTCACCTTCTTCATTTAGTGACCGGGCATGGCCCCCTGAACCACAATCTTCACAGATTCGGTCTGGTGGACTCGCCCTTATGTAGCTGCGGGTCCCCTGAAACATGGGAACACGTATTGATAGACTGCAGGCACTACGAAGAAGAGAGAAGAGACTTAGTGGCGATAACAACCACTAGTCTTCTTCTAAGGCCGAACGAACTCCTGTCGGAGCATAAACATGCCCTGACAGAGTTCGCAGGAAGGGTTTTTTCCCGAAGATCTCTTATGAGATCGGAAGGTTTTCCCCCCTGAAGACGCGGGTGTTGCAAAACACTTAGAAACCGAATGTAGAGTGAACGCCGCCACGTGGCGGGACACGGACAGGGTGCTGGAGAAATCCAGTGTCCCTGACTAAGGTTCACGAGGTTGAGCGTCAGCTCCTCGACTATCAGCATAGATAGACGTAGACCAGTATAGTATCAGCATTCAGGCGGTTATAAGAGGTAACACTCTTGCGTACGCCAGAACGACTACAGTGTCAGGAGTGAAAAAAAAAAAAAAGTGTCCGAACGCGTCAATATCCCCACTTCGGTATCAACTTTCGCTGGTCCCTCTGGGGAATCCAACATCGATTTGACCCTCTCTACTGGGGGCGCATAGGTTAATAAGCAATTGGGAGGTGGAGAAATATTGGTCAACTAGTGACCACCGTGCAATCACGTTTGGTGTTAGTGGCCCTCGTCGCCAATCGGCGACCTCACATATCCCCCCTCTCCGACGATTCGCGGTCAAGCACGCGAATTGGGACCTGTTCAATTCCTCATGGGAAAGGACACTTCCTGAACTTGTTTTCCCTGACCCCTTAGAATCAGACGAAGTTGAAGAGACAGCCCTCGGCTTCACCAAGGCTGTAATAGACGCATGTGAGGATGCTATCCCTAGATCTCGAACTCGACCATTAACCGTCCCTTGGTGGAATAATGAACTCAGTGAACTCCGTCGCCGCTCCATAAGAGCAGAGCGAAGATACACTCGCGCTAAAACAACAGGCAATAGAGAGGTTGTTGAGCTCCTGGGGAGGGCAAGGTCTGCGGCCAAAAACGAATACAATCGGGCCATACGGACTGCTAAACTACAAACGTGGAAAACGTATATCGAGACAGCAGGTGATTCCAACCCCTGGGGTCTGGTTTACAGGCTGGTACTTGACAGACGCAGTCAGGCCGGTGTAATGTGCTCGTTGGTGGACGGGGACTCGACCACGCCTAACCTGATGAAACCGCCTCTAAATTCCCAGCCTTATTCTTAAAACAAGATCCTGGAGTTCTTACGGAGACACAACGAGCCCTGGTTGAGGGTAACGCGTCGTACTCGGCCGCGGATGCGGAGCCGTTTATGCCCGACGACGTCACCGCGGTGGTTCAGGGGTCTAAACTTAATAAGTCCCCAGGGATCGACTGCGTGGAGGTCGCCGTGCTGAAACGGATCTGTGACGTCTCGCCCGAGGTGTTGGCTGACCTTTACAACCTGTGCTTGTCAACCGGAGTTTTCCCGCGACCTTGGAAAATTGGGTTATTGAGATTCCTCCCAAAAGGGAATGGAAAGCCGCTAACTGACTATAAGGCCTATCGACCTATCTCGCTTCTTTCCAACTTAGGAAAGACGCTTGAGAAACTAATGCTCGATAGGCTAAGTTCACTTTACGATAAAGGGCTAGCATCGCCACATCAATTCGGATTTAGAAAGGGCGTGGCACTGACGATGCCCTTCTGGCCGTCGTCAGTTCTGCGTCCCTTCCAACTAAATATGTTTCCGTCATTTTATTGACATTGAGGAGGCCTTCGACTCGTTGTGGTGGCCGAACATTTTAGGTCGCTTAAGGCTGGCTGCTTGTCCAGGAAATTTATACCGGCTTGTTCAGTCCTATCTATCTGACCGGAAGGTTGTGATCCAGGGACTGATATGAGTGTCGAAGGATATGCAGATGGGTTGCCCCAAGGCTCTGTCCTGGGACCGTTCTTTGGAACATTGTCCTGGACTCTTATCTCGAAGTATCCGATCCAGATGTCTACCGGAAAGTTGCATATGCCGATGACATTGCACTAATCATCTCCGGTCAAAGTAGGTCAGATTTAGAGAGTAAAATCTCGAGCGCGCTACGGCGCTTGGCTGACTGGGCCTCTGGCGCCAAACTTCGCATCTCTGTGCGAAAACGTGTGCCATGCTCATCCGAGGCAACCTGGTGGCCGTCCACCCTGCGTCAGGGTGTTGGGGAATTCGCTTCGCTGGTGCGGCCGCGTTAAGTACCTAGGCGTCATCCTCGATAGCTCTCACATTCGTTCAGCACGTACGAGAAATCCGTGCGAAGATCAAAATGGTGGCCGGAAAGCTGGCTCGAGTAGCCAGAAAGACTTGGGGGCTAAAGGGTCGCACGATGCGGACCTTGTACAAAGGTGTCTGCGTCGCGATTGCGGCCTATGGCTCCACGGTCTGGGCTCACCAGCTCCAGCACACCGTAATCAAGCGGCACCTTCTTGCCACGCAAAGGAGCTTTCTGCTCCTAGCAACAGCCGCTTGTCGCACGGTTAGTACTGACGCTTTACAGGTCCTCACGGGTGCCCACCCTCGACCTGGAAATCGCGCTGAGGATGTTGAGAAGGGCTGTCAGGATTGGCAAACCCTTATCCCTCCTGAACCTTTCCGTCCCTTACATAGACTCCAGTCATACTGGAGATACACGCATGTTTCTCATGAAGGCGGCTCTCAAACAGGTCAAGGAAGACCTGTCTAAAATCTGGGATGAGCGCTGGACAACGGCGGCCAATGGCAGTGTCACCCGGCGCTACATTCCAAAAGGTTCTTCCTTTTTGAACATTTCTCCCCCCGATTGGGGCATGCACTTATTATTTCTTGTTACAGGTCACGGTTCTATGAACCACCACCTGTACAGGTTCGGATTAGCCGACAGTCCAGATTGTCCTTGCGGCGGCGCCGAGAATTGGGAGCATCTCCTGGTGGACTGCAACCTATACGACGCTGAAAGGAAGGACTTAATTAGCAAAACGGGCAGTGCACTGCTTATCGATCCAGCCTCGTTGCTACGAAAACACTGGCAAGAATTGTCAGAGTATGCAGGAAGGGTTTTTGCAAAGAGGTCTCACCGGAGACCTTAACGCTTTTCCCCTGCCCAAAAGCACATGAGAGTGCAAGCCCCAGGAAACCACTAGATCCCTCTGCATAGCAAGCGCCTCCACGTGGCGGGACAGGGACAGAGCGCCGGGTCCACGGACCGACTGGCGACCCTGACTAAGACTTGCTGATATGCCCATGTGCAGTTCCTTTAAAGTTAAAGTAATATTTAAATTTAAGCCCTATATGGGAATCTGTTTTGTCTATTAAATTATGATCCCGACCTCAACATTGGTACAATTCACTTGTGCTGATCTGGGTTCGGGATCATTCTTTTCAATTAAGTGATTTGGTAATATATGACCGAAAGGTCGATTACCTGTCAAATCTTTGTTGTAGGAACTAAAAAAAAAAAACTGTCCGAACGCGTCGGCCCACAAAGGGTGCACAGAACGCGTATCAGACCGCTAGTTCGGTCCTTCAGCCGGTGCACCCAGCCAGCCTCCCCTCCCCGTGGAGTGGGCCGGATAAGCACTCTTCCCCCCCGATCAGAGGGAAGTCGGGGGTGAGGGTGTGAAACAGACGAGGCTCTGGCGGTCAGGGCATGACCATAACTGCCCCTGGTTGGCGATAACCAGTAAACTACAGCATCGACCATGGCGCTTCAGAGACCCGGGCAGACAGAGTGTACTGACTCGTGGCTCTCTGAAAGAGCGCATACACCACCAGGCAGGGAGAGTAATGAATAAAAACAATGAGGAGGTAGCACACGGATACCAACAACAAGAACTAACTTGGATTGAAAACAACAATGAATACAACAATGAACTAGAAACCCAAAATACCAATGAAGATAGTGCTTGGCTCAGAGACCCAGGGCAGACAGAGTGTACTGACTCGTGGCTCTCTGAAAGAGCGCATACACCACCAGGCAGGGAGAGTAATGAATAAAAACAATGAGGAGGTAGCACACGGATACCAACAACAAGAACTAACTTAGATTGAAAACAACAAATGAATAAAAACAATGAGGAGGTAGCAAACGGATACCAACAACAAGAACTAACTAGATTGAAAACAACAACGAACCAGAAACCCAAGATTGAATACAACAATGCACCGATTTAGAGTAACAAAAAACAAAACAAACAAAACAAACATGATAACATCCATGAGTACGATCTGCAGGAAGGGTTTTTTCCTCAGGGATCGCGAGATCCCTGGGTTTTTCCCCCCTGAATAAAAGCACACCAAGAACAGCTAGATAGTAGAGCGAGCGCCTCCACGTGGCGGGACAGGGGCAGGGATCTGGGAACTCAAGGGTGACCAGATCCCTGGCGAAGACTCGCAAGTGTGCTAGTTCCTCTTCACCCGACTTCGTCGGGTGAACAAATCAGATCCACAAAGAAATTAGGGATTACATACAGACCAGTTTGGCTGCAAATGACTCAACAGTCGATCAGCCTGAACAAGAGATCAAGGATCAAAGGAACTAAAAAAAAAAAAAACTGTCCGAACGCGTCATCAGACCAAGGGAGAAAACCTGGGGGACCGATCAGACTATGTCTGCCCTCAAGACAGTCATCCCTCAAGTCCTGAAAGAGATCAAAATTCATTATTGCAAGCCGCTGTCGAACGGATCCATACTGATGACATCCGATAACACCAAGGACTTGGAGACAATCGCGAATCGGCCTGAATTGGGAGAGGCAGGCATACAGGCTTATATGGTGGGCAAGACTAAAGCCCGCCTCATCATCTATTCAGTATCCAAAGATACTACCAACCAAGACATAATAACAAACCTGATGATGAAGAACATCCAGGGTTCGACAGCGAACGAATTCAGAATAGTCTCCAGACTAGTTAATAGCAACGATATTAACGTAGTCTTGGAGACTACTGAGGAACATCGACAACAACTGATAAGAATGGGGAGAATATATATCGGACTCTCCTCTTACAAAATAAAGGACCATGTCAGGGCACGAAGATGCTTCCGGTGCCAGCAATATGGCCACCTTGCTGCCGGCTGCAAAGCTGAAATAACTTGCGCAAGGTGTGCAGAAAAAGGCCACGAAAAGAAGCAGTGTCAAAAAACCGACAAGACCGTAATTTGCGCCACTTGCGCTCACACCGAAAACTCTCCGGATCACCCTACCGGAGACAAAAAGTGCCCGGCAAGAAGGCAGGCTGACGCGGCTATCGCCGCAGACAAAAAAGTAACCAGACCACCAAAGACGGCTCCCCCCCCAGCACCCGAAGTGTTACTCCTGAAACCTTCGGACCAGAGGTGGGACTCAGGAAAAACGCGGAAAATCCTGAGTGACGCAATGCCCACCCTTGTGGGCACAGCAAAACTGATCTCTACAAGAAATATCAACGGTGGAGGTCTCGCCATTAGAGCTGTCACCGAGACTACGATGCGCTCCATACAGGAATCGAGGGAGTTGAAGGAAGCCGGCATTACCGTCACCATTCCCCCGGTCCCGAAACCCAAAATGATCATATACAACATCCCGAAGGATACTCGGAATGAGGACATCCTGAACGACCTGTCCTCCGTCAAAAATCTGGGAGAAGAGGGGAAAAATGATAGGAGGATTGTCAAAAGATTCCCCGGTAACAACGATACTTCGAACGTAGTAATCGAGGTATCCACCTCCGAAAGAAAACACCTCCTAAACATAGGGCGGGTGTATTCGGACTTGACCTCGTACAGACTCCAGGACTTCTATGAAACAGCCCGATGCTACAGGTGCCACCAATACGGTCACTCCTTCAAGACCTGTGGAAGGACCCAAGACGTCTGTGGCCATTGTGCTGAAACTGGGCATCGTAGATCCACATGCCAACGGAGACAGGCCAAGCCAGTATGCGCAACCTGCAAAGGTCGCAAGCAACCGGCAGATCATCCGGTAGGGCACAAGTCATGCCCGGGAAGGTCTCAAGCCGAATTGATGCAAAAGGAGCGGATCAGACAAAGATACGATGGCAGCACTTAAGATACTCCAGCTGAATCTGGGTAGATCAGCTGCGGCCTCTTCAGAACTCTACCACACTGCTGTAAGGAGGAAGATAGATGTCATCCTCCTGCAAGAACCATCCGTCGGCTACGGTAGAGTCTCGGGTTTTCAAGGTGCCAGAATTATTAAGGGAGTCACTGGCAATGAAAAACCGTGGGCTGCCATCGCGATCATTAACCCCGGCCTCGACATAATAGCATTTCCCTCTCTTTCGACATCTCATGTGGTCTGCGTTGGGATTGGTGGTGGCCTTGACACGACCTATCTTGTCTCGGCATACTGTCAGCCCAGCCAGCCCATAGAGGGAATACTGGCCGGATTAGACAGCGTTCTGAACAAACTAAAAGGGAAGCCCATTATCATAGGGATCGACGCTAATGCGAAGAGCCCCCTATGGTTCAGTGGGTAATCAGACAACAGGGGTGCGGTACTAATCGATTTCATCATACAGCATAGATTAAGAATCGAAAACCGACAGACCCCAGTCAGTACCTTTGCAGGCCCGGGGAATCGAATATCGACCTTACTCTCCAAAGGGGGCCCGATGGACCCCCTGAGAGAATGGACCATCAACGAATACTGGTCTACCAGCGACCACCGTGCGATCACCTTCCGGACCAATGTCAGCTCTCGCCCAACCGCGACTTCGAACATCCACCTCAACTACAGATTCGCGACCAGGAAAGCGAACTGGGAACTGTTCGATTCCCAGTGGGAGAGCCGACTCACAGAATACGACCCTCCCTCCACCCCGGACACACAATCCGTCGAAACAGCGGCCCTTCAATTTACCAAGGCTGTCATCGCCACTTGCAAAGCAGCGATTCCAAGGACCAAGCCAAGGCCTTCTGCCGTTCCATGGTGGAACGATGACCTTACAGAACTACGTCAAAGAGTCATCAGAGCCGATAGAAGATTCAGAAGACAACGACCAACAGGAGATGAAGAAGCTATCCGGCTTTTGAGGATTGCAAAATCACATGCCAGGAACGAATACAACCGGGCGATACGCCAGGCCAAAAAGCGATCTTGGCAAGCGTGCGTCGAAACGACTGGCAATTCTGATCCTTGGGGCCTGATTTACAAGATTGTCCTAGACAAACGTAATCAGGCCAACATCATGTATTCCCTCACCAACGGAGATTCCGCTACCATAAGCTGGAAGGAAACGGCTGAAAAACTCCTGGAATCCCTCCTAAAAGAGAATCCCAGGAATCTAACAACGGAGCAAAAGGACCTGGTCGAGGTCAACAGTATCTATTCGGCAGATGACTCTGAACCATTCTCCAACGACGACGTCACTACGGCCGTCCGAATGCGCTGCAACAAATCACCGGGCCCAGATTATGTGGAGGTAGCCGTTTTGAAGCGCATCAGCGAGGCTTCACCGGGGGTGCTTACATCCCTCTTTAATCAGTGCCTGGATGCTGGAGTCTTCCCAACTTCATGGAAAGTAGGAAATCTCAAATTCCTACCGAAAGGAAATGGGAAACCACTCACTGACAGTAGAGCCTATCGACCTATCTCGCTGCTCTCCGTTACAGGGAAGCTGCTAGAAAGAATCATACTAGATAGGCTCAGTTCACTGTACAATAGAGCGGGTCTTGCATCCCCCACCAATTCGGCTACCGGAAGGACGCAGCACCGAAGACGCATTACTGGCAGTGGTAAGTTCCACGACCTTGCCATTCAAGCATGTCGCCACAGTCTACATCGATATCGAGGCAGCCTTTGACTCGCTCTGGTGGCCCAACATATTGGGGCGCTTGAGGGAGGCTAACTGTCCCGGTAACCTCTACCGGCTTGTACGCTCCTACCTGACCGACAGGAGGGTCATCATCAGAGGAGCTGATGAGCAGGTTGAAGGAACGATGAAGAGGGGTTGCCCACAGGGCTCTGTGCTCGGCCCCTTCTTCTGGAACATCGTACTGGATTCATACCTGAATGGCGAGGACGAAAACGTTCACCGGAAGGTCGCCTATGCCGACGATATAACCCTTGTCATCACGGGAAACACAAGAGTCGACATAGAGCGCAAAACCTCCGGCGCACTAAGGAACTTAATAGAGTGGACCGAAAAGACTAACCTCAGCATCTCCATACCGAAGACGCGCGCAATGCTCATCAAGGGCAACCTACAAGCACGACCACCTTGCGTCAGAACACCTGGAGGTACTCTTCGATGGGTCAACAAGGTCAAATACCTAGGAATCACCCTTGACAGCTCTCTGACTTTCATATCGCATGTACGCGACGTGCGTACTAAAATACAAGTCGTGGCCGGAAAGCTGGCAAGGGTCGCCAGAAAATCCTGGGACTAAACAGCCGCACGATCAGAACCTCTACAAGGGGTCTGCGTTGCAATCGCGGCTTACGGTTCCTCAGTATGGGCCCATCAACTAGAAAACACGTTAGTCAGGCGACACCTTTTCGCCGCCCAGAGGAGCTTCCTGCTCCTGTCGACAGCCGCATGCCGTACGGTCAGCACTGATGCTCTACAGGTACTCACCGGTTGTCCACCTCTTGACCTGGAAATCGCGCGAAGAACACTCAGAAGAGCTGTCAAGATTGATCGTCCACATCAATTACTAGGCATAAGTATTGAAAGGATAGACCCCGACTCAAGGGGGGACGTTCGTGAATTTCTACGGAAAGCAATGCTCAAAAAGATCGACACGGACTTAGCAAGCGCTTGGGAAGAAAGATGGACTACTGCAAAGAACGGCAGCGTCACCCGCCGATTTATTAGGGGGGGATCCTCCTTCTGGAAGAAGGAGGCTCCTGTATGGAGTATGTACCTCCTATTCTTAATCACCGGGCATGGATCCATGAATCATCACCTACACCGATTTGGTCTATCAGAACATCCAGAATGCCAATGCGGAGGCATCGAGACCTGGGAACACGTTCTAGTGGACTGCAGGCTCTACGATGCTGAGAGACAGCGCTTGATTCAGAAAACCGGGCGGGCGGCGATCACTGACCCTGCGGTTCTTCTGAAAGAATTCCGAAATGAACTAACAGAATTCGCAGGAAGGGTTTTTCCTCAGCGATCTCAAAGATTTCCCCCCTGAATAAACGCACACCAAGAACAACCAACGATAGTAGAGCGAGCGCCTCCACGTGGCGGGACAGGGGCAGGGACCTGGGAACTCAAGGGCGACCAGATCCCTGGCGACGACTCGCAAAGTGTGCTAGTTCCTCTTCACCCAACTTCGTTGAGTGAACTAACCAGATTAAGATCAGAAATTAGTAAATATAAAATACCAGTTTGGCTGCAAATGACCCACCAGTCGATCAGCCTGAAAAATGAGATAAGAATCAAAGGAACTAAAAAAACTGTCCCTATCTACTATCTAGCGAAACCACGGCCAAGGGAACGGGCTTGGAATAATCAGCGGGGAAAGAAGACCCTGTTGAGCTTGACTCTAGTCTGGTACTGTAAGGAGACATGAGAGGTGTAGCATGAGTGGGAGATGGGCCTCGTCCATCGTCAGTGAAATACCACTGCTTTCATAGTTTCTTTACTTACTCGGTTAGGCGGAGGGCGTCCGTCGTCGGGCTCGTCCCTTCGTCGCGTCGGTATTCTCGCGCCAATCGCATAGGGTTGTCGCGGCCTCCGTTCCCCTGGATACGACGCCGCGACATCCGCAATCCCACGGGATGATCGAGCGATTACACGGGACCCTCGCGGAACATTTAAATTTATTGAAAATCGGGCGAAGTCTAACGGGGATGAACGCGATGGCTAGGGCCGTCCTAGCCTACAATTACAGTATACACTCCGCGACGGGTCAGACCCCGCACGATCTAACAAATTCCCTCTCGGCACGGGCGGGCGTGTCGGACAGAATTGAGAAAGCGAAAACAAAGACGACTGAAGAACATAACGCGGAGACAGAAGGGAATTTGCTCGAAAGAATACGCACGGGTGATGTGGTTTTCCGGAAAAACGCCTGCCGGCGCCGGAAGACGGATCCGCGGTATCTGGGGCCGTATCGGGTCGTGCGGTTGTTGAAAAGAAACCGGGCACGACCCCACAGGGCGTCGCGAGACCGCCCACCTCCAGGAGTTGCGGAATCCGCGAAAGAAGAAGGTGCGCTTCGCGGACGGAGTACAAGTTCGTGAGATAGGTCGGCGATCGAGTTCGGCGGCAATTCGGGGAGCGCGGAATAAGGGGAATAATCCGCGAACGGATTCCCGATCTCGATCGCTGGAAAATGTGTAAATAGTTAGGGACTCCTCGGCGGAGATAAATTTTGGTTAAATCAAGTTATATTTGTCTTCTGTTCTTTTCTTTTTTTTGTATAAATTTGTTATAGCATAGAAGCATCGTTCCTGTCGAGGCGCGCAGAGGACCAACGACAGGAACAGGAGAGATGCAGGATTTTGCAGGCCGAGGAGAAAGACCAAGAAAATCCTATCTCCGAACTTTAGTTGTAAGGTTTAAAAATTGTAAATAATTCCTAACAAAGGGGTTTGCCAAATCTGGGAAGTTAAGAGAGGGCTCGGAGCCCCAAAGGCATTAGAGAAGTAAACATAAACAACTATAGATTTGGCAAAGCCCTTTGTCAGAACAACCATTATATACGATGAGCCGGGCAGAGCCCCGGAGTTGAGTTTTGTCATTGAACGAGTGTGTATTGTAGTAGTTCTTTTTCTGTGTAATAAAATTTGCTGTTTTTAAAAACGCTATTTTTGACCCGGGTAGTTTAACTTATATATATATATATATATATATATATATATATATATATATATAAGTTATATATATATATATATATATATATATGTGTGTGTGTGTGTGTGTGTGTGTGTGTGTGTGTGTTTGAATTCATCCATGTACGAAAGGGCCACTAGTTATTTCCTGGCGTGAAAAAGAAACAAGCATATATCGTTCGGCTCAAAGCCTTTTTACGTTGTTCGGACGAGGGCTTTTCCTCGTTACCAGGGTCCTTAACAAGGCGGTGGGCTAAGGAAGTCACGAGGCGAGAAACTGAATTTATAACCAGTGGGCGTCAGTAGCTGCCCCGTCCTAATTACGCGAAGGACTGCCCACTCAAACCGATGCCGAACAAAAGGCGTACTTTCGCACAAATGAAACATCATAAAAAAGATTAAGTGTAATTCGAAGGTCTTAAAACTAATTAAATTACGAGTGGGTGGGAGGAGTGTTCGCATTGAACGAAAATTACCTCCACGATTTGCCGCCCAGTGTTTGTTCAGTCTTTATTGGCAGAACAATCTACACAGCCAAACAGAATGCCACGCTCTAACTCCAGGCGAGGTGCATCACCCGTGAAATTTGGAATTAATATCCCAGCGTCACGTCGAACCCCCATGCGCGACTCAAAAGAACAGATCTCAATCGCAAATTTGAACTGCTGAGACCTCTTTTGAAAAGGACGTCAAAACTTTCAATAGACAACAAACTAACAATATACAAATCCATTTTAAAACCGACATGGACTTACGGAATAGAACTATGGGGTTCCGCCAAGAAATCCAAAAACGCCCGCATCCAGAGATTCCAGTCAAAAGTCCTTCTTACTTAATGCTTCCTGGTATGTTTCTAACCTAACAATCCATAATGACCTCAACATACCGACAGTCGACCAAGTCGCAAAATCACGCTTCCTTAAATTCCATTCCCGCCTCTCTCCACATCCAAATCCACACGTTCAGTCCCTTTCCTCCCTTACTCATCCATTATCCCCTCCGCGTCGGCTCAAACACCACTGGCCCAGAGATCTTCTTAGTCCGAAGCCGTAAACTGCTCATGTGAAAAAAATTGCTATCATTGGGTGGTCTCTTTTATCGAGGCATTCACGTGAAAAGAAAACACTCAACACTTGTAACAATAACTTTATGTAGTTGATTGTACAACAATAAAAAGGTTAAAAAATCCCAGCGGATTATCTCCTCTTGACTACTCTATTTTAAGAGTTTATTTTCCATTTTTTAAACGGTAGTTTCAGCTTTTGACACACACCTTTATGTATTTACTGTACTGTGAGAACCGTGATTAAACGGCTCAACAATTTACTGAAGACGGCGCGAAGCTGAAGGTGGTCTAGCATAAGACAAATAGCGACACGCGTTATAATATTATATATTTAGGGGCGTAATTATGATTAACCTTTATACGCGCTTATTACCTCATTAAGCAATGTCTTAAAGGAAAAGCCGAGCGGGCAAAGAAGTTACACCACTGTAAATAAACGATGCAACAAAACTCCAGCACTCCGCCCATTCGACGGGCATTGTGAAAAACGAAGTAAACATTTTCCCGCGAGAAAAATCCGGGCACGACGCAGCATTAGCCCCGGACACACTCAAAAACTTTTCTTTCCTCGAGCTCTTCTTGCACCTCGCGCTTCCCACCCTCATCCAGTTATTTCCATTTTCTACGCTCCGCACGGACACTAAATTTAAATGGGATTCGGGGCGAAGGCAGGTTGTGGACTCAAGAGAAGTTCCGTGCTTTTAAGGTCTAAATAAATAAAGTTTTTAATGCCTCAGAAGGTGCAGTGCCACTTTTGTTTGTGTTCCAGGAGTATTACCTAACTTTGGGTAGAAGTAATTGTAATTAATTATTCGCTTTATTAATAATAAAAAACATTGTCTGTGCGGTCGGTTTTTGTGTTGCCGGACTCCCTCAAGTTTTGGTCGTTTTAATGTCGTCCACAAGCTGAAAGTAAGTCTCACTTCCTGGAAACGTAGTCCCACTTCGTTATGCTAAGCTATAAACACTTAAGAGATGGCCCTACTAGGAGAGCAGACAGGAACATGGAATTGTAGTAGATGGGTGTTAGAATGGAGTGGAGGGGGACATGAGGAGGGAGGTAGACAGGGACATGAACTGGGTAGTTGACAGGGAGATAAAATTAGAGCGGTAGGTGGTAGCCTTTGAATGGAGTGCACATGGACCTGAATAGAGGAGTAGACTAGGATATGAGCGAGAGAGTAGACAGAGAAATGAGATTGGTGTAAACGAATATAAAATGAAGCTGAAGGGAACTACACAGGTCATTTCGAGAACATCAATCTCATATTTCGCGGGCCCTTTATTTATTTCGCATTTCTGTGGTCTTTGGTGATGGTGCTGGGGTGGGGAATTTTCTTTTTTTCCAGAGGCCCTAAGGCAGTTTACCCAAAGGGTTTGGAGATTTATGTCTGCGATGTCGGGATAATAAGGGGAAGGGTCCACTCCGAGACCTGGCGCCTCAACACTGAATTCTCGTGCGGCCCCTTCTGAATGATGGCGCGTTCTTTGGATATTTCTTTCCCCCGAACCGTTCACCGCAGATTTGACATTTGCTTGGGCGCACTTCCTCTATCGTAAGCCGTCCCGTATATCGGTGCTATATTCATCCACCAGTTCAATCAAGACAAGTTAGTAAAAGGTCCCAAAATTAAATAATAATTCAAGACGTTCGTTTCACGTTCTGCACGTGCATTATATCTTTTTTTTATTCTTTGTTTATTTTATTGATATTTGTTAGTGTGTTGTTTGTATTGCTGTTATTACGACCTCTCTGTTCTTTTGCATTAGCATTATATATATTGCTTATTCAAGAAATTGTAAGAATTAATTTTAAAATATACATAATTCACATCGTTTTTACTTACGTAATTCTTGAATTAATTTTTTTTGAGTATTTTTCCTGTCGAATTTTACTTCGGTTAGTTTAAGCCCTCGCTCATTGAACCATTCTTTCTCAATTTTTTAATAATTTTTTGTCTTATTTTTTCATCTCGTTTGAATCTCTAGTGGCTTGAAAATGATGAATAATCAGGCCAAAAACAAGTATGGAAGTCTAAAAATAAATACAAAAACTGGCGAAGTTATAAATATTAAGTTATATAACATTATGATGCCGCGTTGACTTAATCATCGCTAAACCTTATAAACATCGGTGTTTACAAGTTTTTTGAAGTTAATATTTTTTTATAACAGGCTCGTGAATATAAAAAAAGTTTTAAAATGCAACACTTTATCGATTAGTTAATTTAGTTGAAAATGCATCAATGCTCGCGATAATTCGCCCGCATATTGGAAAGACACACAGGAAAGGACCGCAGAATAGGAATATTTCGAAGAAATCCGATTTTAAAGGAAATTACCCTTTTTTCAAAACTGATTTTAAAATTACCGAAACCGAATGCCATTTTCATGCGGCGGCCAAGTTTATGAAGGGGGCCCCGGCCTCCGAGGAAATCCCGCTAACAATGTCTCTTCCGGGAAATTTAATTTCCCCGGTCGCGTATTTCACTAAATTTCTCTTTTCACCCTCAACCCTCCTTCCTTTTAACCGCCATGTGTTTTTGCAGCGTTTGAAAAGTGGCGGCTGGGAGGGGACCGACCGCCCGGCCGGGCTCCCTTGAGAGAGACGCGTTTAATCCGGGCCTTTCCCTGGGGTTATTTTTATTAAAAAAAAAATAATAAACAAGGGCTCGCGTCCGTTAATGACACTGAATATCCGTAAATAGTTTATAGAGGAACAACGCCAGTCATGACGCGGCGTCCTTTGCTTAATCAACTTTCTCTGGATCATTCTTGCCTTCGGTTTCACCCCACCAATCCTTGTTAGGGACACTGATTCCAAACGGGTATTCCAAATTACTTTAATTGTGGGTTTCATCTCCAATAAAATAGGAAAAAGGCCTGTTGTTTTTCTTTCACTGGGTCAGTTCCCAATATTCGTTTAGGCGTTCCGGGAGGATGCGAAATAAACGCTCCCGCCCACTGCCTCCAAACTACGAATTTAATCCTTACTCCGACTGAGGAATTCCCTGGTTGGTTTTTCCTGTCCCCCCCCCCTCCGCGTGAATTCCTTTCCGGTTGGTTTGAGACCAGACCCCGATTCGAATTTTTGCACGTCAGATCCCGTAAGTAATCTCTTTATTATACTTTTAATAAAATTAGTAGGAATATTATATAAAATATTCTTTACAGGTGTAATCCCTAATTTGCATTTTTTTATTGTTTACGGAGCGAAGGATTTTTGAATTTCATTTTATTCTCTCAAATATAATATATAAATCTAAAATATTCCTTTGCTTACCAAGTTAATTAAGAATCAAATTTCATTTTTTTATTTAATAAAGTGAAGCACTTTTTCCATATATATATATATATATATATATATAAGTCAAGAGAGGGCTAGGAGCCCAAAAGGCATTAGAAATGTAAATAAACAGCTTATAGATTTGGCAAAGCCCTTTGTTAAGGAACGATTCATATATTGTGAGCCGGGCAGAGCCCGGCAGTCGAGTCTGGTGTATGATAGAGTGCGTGTGAATAAAAATTGTTTTTTTTAAAAACGCAAGTCTTGTCCGGGGGAGCGTAACTGGTGCCGAAACCCGGGAAACCGTTATAGATTCGCAACGGCTAGTGCGATCGCGAATTTTTTTTTCTCTTTCTCTCTCTCTCTCTCTCTTCTTTCTCTCGCGTTTGCTCTACGGCTCGACTCATAATCGTGAACGCTGGCGGAATCATCGAAATCGCTAATTAAACCGGCGGCGTTCGTGGTTGAAATTGGAAAGGAAATAATGGCTAAGTCCCCGGATCAGGCCACCATGGACGCGGCTACGACGGCAGCGTGGATGGCGGCCCAGAACCATCGGACGTCATACCTGGCAGTTCGGATTGGGAACCTCTGGCCCTTCGAGGGGCAGGCGCGGGACCTCCTGGAGTGGCTAGAGAAGGCGGACGGCCTTCACAAAGAGATATTCGACGGGAGGCTCCCACCCGAATTATGCAGCCCCCTCGTTGAGGACCTGATAGGCCGGATTGACCGGTCTGTGTTACGAGAGATAGGGCTGCGCGTCCAGCAGCCATGGATAGAGGTAAGGAGCCGGTTGAAAGAATATTATGCGGGAACCCGAGCCTCAATCTGGAGACGCTGGGCGCGCATCGTGCGAATGGAACGTGAACCCGGAGAGAGCCACCTGGCCTACGCGGTGCGGGTCATGGACGAAGTGCGACCCGCCCTCGAAGAGGTGAACTCCGCGGTTGAGGGAACGGAACGACGGGACCAGTCGCAACTGGTCCTGCTCGAACTGACAAAACAGATGTTGGCCAACGGGGTAAGCCACACGTTGGCCAAAACGATTAGGTCAACGCCGTCGGGCCGCACGGGCTTTAATGAAGCCCTGGAGGCTATAAGGGCGGAAAGTGAGGAGAAGCGGTGTTGGACAGAGGTGGTGCCTCGTCGGGACAGGCGGCAGCAGAAGCCCGCGAGGAAGGACAGGTGGGCCACCCCCGCACCTAGGCCGCAACAACCCTTACAGGACGTCCCGAAGCCTCCCCGGAACCCCAACTACCGGCCGCAGGATAGGCTTCGCAAGCAACAGCGCCCCCAGGTGTGCTGGGAGTGCGCCGAGGAGGGACACTTCGCGCGGGAGTGCCCGTACATGATGCGGTCCCGGTTCCGACAACCGACCTCCTACGCGGCCGCGGCCAGGGCGGAGCCAATGGACTGCTCCGCAACGCGTAGGCGCGGGCGAGCGAGGAGGCCAAGAGAGGATACTGGGGAATATGTATTAAAAAATGTCAGTTACCCCGTTTCAGGTGCGGAGGATAGCGGGTCCGGACGTAGGCCCCAGCGGATCACCGGCAGGGGGTCGCAGAGCTCGTCACCATCAGTGTCATCGGCGTCGTCGAGCTCGGAGGACGACAGGAAGACGAGGAAGGGGACGAGGAGACGACGCCCGGAATGCGGTGGGAGACGCCACTCCAGCTGAGGTGAGTGGTCTCGGCACACGGGTAGCGGATCTCGGGGTGATGGGGCTTCACCCCGGAAATGCGCACGTCCAGGCTTGCTGCCCGTGTTCTATATTAAGTCCTGGGGATTGTGGGCCCTCCTAGATACGGGGTCCGATTCCACGCTGATTTCACCTGCGGCGTGCAGGAAGTTCCGGGGGACCACATCAGGGGACCCGTGTAACTGTACGGTCAGGACCGTGACCGGAGTGGAGCGCCTGCAAGGCGAGGCAAAGATACCACTCCGGAAACTGACCGGTAAATCGGGAACGGCCGCGGTACACGTCGCCCGGTTCCTGGGTATTATTGCCCAGCAATAAATACGACATAATAATCGGGTGCGATATTATTGAGAGGGTGAACGGGGAACAGCGACTGACAAACGGCTGTTGGACAGTAACCCTGGGCAACCGACGGTATAGCGCGAAACGTGGGACAATGGGTCGCGGACATGTCGCGGTCACGGCGGTTGAGAGCGCTCGAACCATGCGCGAAACCTTAATACGGAAAATTAAAGATCGGTATGGTGACGTATTCTACAAAGATGGGGAACCGTTAACAGCAACGGGTAGAGTACGGCACACCATATACCTAGAGGGCACAAAACCGGTATATGTTAAACCGCGTAGATAACCACAGGCAATGAAAGAGATAATCACCCAACACCCAGTTTGCGACAGGATGGTGGAAACCATAAAATCGGAGACGCGCCAACGCGAAGTAGTTAATAGTTACCATACCGGTATCACTAATCACAGAGGGGAAAAAGAGACGCTAGACCACCTAAAAAGAGAATATTATTGGCCCAACATGCTGGGCACAATTAGAGAAATTGTCGGCGAATGCTCGGTGTGTAACCAAGTAAAGTATGTCAGGAAACCGCTAGAAGCCCCGCGGATGGTTACACCGGCCCCGACAGAGCCGGGTTTGAGAGTCCAAATAGACGTGTTCTTCTGGGAAAAGGAAAAGTACCTCACGACGATTGATGAGTACTCACGCCTAGCCTACGCCCGGCGAATTAGAAATAAAACAGCGAGTGCAATTAGAACGGCATTATTGGAACGATTCGCGGCACAAGGCAAACCCAACTTAATAATTATGGATAAGGGCCGCGAGTTCGATAACAAGCGTCTCCGCAGAAGAAGAGTGTGCGCTTCGCCGACGAAATACAAGTTCGGGAGATAGGTCGGCGATCGAGTTCCGCGGTAATTCGGGGAGCGCGGAATAAGGGGAACAGTCCGCGAACGGATTCCCGATCTCTTTTTGCAAAAACTGTGGTAAAATGTGATAATTTTCACTTCCAAATATACTAGTTACAATCGATTACATCTGGCAGCCATAAACAAAAGTGTGCGGCAACGGGTTAAAACCTTCCACTCGATCGATCACGGCGTCCACTCAACTTTATTATTATAGAAAAAATAACCAACCTGAGCTAAACATAAAAAATAAACGAAAAAATAATCTTTCGGAAGGGGGCGAAGCGCTTCGCGAGAAACCCAGGAAATCCTCCTCCCCCCCCTGGCGTGGGATTTTTTTGTCCCCGATGAGAAACCAATGCCACGGTGAGGAGAAAGAAACGGGTTCGGAATGGGAGGTCAACGAACCTTCAACGTGCGCTGTCAACGAACTTTCACACATGCCAACCAGAAGAAACAGTTGGTTCCGTTTCCATACTGTCTGATTGTGCGGCCCGGCCCTCTTACTTCTCAAACGCGGTATCGATTAAGGGGACAGTGTTCTCACCTAATTTGGATCAGCCAGCGAACTACGCGTCGACTGCGTTAGACACCGACCCCCAGGTCCCTTTCACCTCCCACACCGCTTCTCCATTATGAATCCCTGATTCAAATTCAAATCCGTCGTTACTATGGAATGCAAAACGCCGCGCCGGGGCCGTAGTGGGGTTGAAAAGTTTATGGAGCGCGACCATTTACATTCGCCTACCATCCATCCTCCGGCGGCCGGGCATTTCTAACGTTAACGGCACTCCTGAATATTTATACGGCGCTTTTATCGTTTTATTTTTTTTTTCCTTCCCCGTCCCGCGGAGACCGGAATAATAGTGAATTTCGCTGTTCGAACCGAAAATCGAAAGTGGACCCCGCCGGACGGACCACGCTCTGCATTCTTGTGTATGCGTCGATCGACTCCGCTCACACGTCCTACGGGTTAAAATGGGATCCTTCTTTCTTTGAATATGAGGTCTTTAGAAGCTTAGACATTTACAAGACTCAAACCTACAGAAACGAAACGGAGCACGAGTTCATTCCGGCTTATATTCCGAGCTTATCCCGAATACGGGTTCGGCGGTGGGATAGGAAAGCGAAAAAACACCGTCGGCCGGTCGAAAATAAGGAACCTCCCGCGGAACCTCGCTTTATCCCCGGCGTCGGTTGAGCGCTACATTTGTTTCCCGAAAGGAGCGGTCGTAAGACGTTTATTTGACGCCTCTTAAATCGAGTTCCGGCATAGACTAGGCCCTGTGGCGCCTCCCCCCCCCCGTAATATCTCCATCTTGAAGATGTATCGCGTACCCCGACTCGAAACTACCTTCGGCCGCGACTGTTTAAAAATTTGTTAAATTCTCCCAAAATGAATTTATTAACGCCAGTAAATAATCCTTGCCCCCCCGGCAATTATGTTTATAGTGGAATGCGACCGGAGTCATTACCGGACTGCTGATTCCACGTGTTGCTCCCCCTCAAAAATTCCGAGATTCCATTCTCGGTCGTCCACTCTCGTTCCGCTTCGATACACCAAAAAAGGAACACGAATTCCCTTTCGCACTTCCGTCGCCACTTAATCTTAAGTTAGGTCTCCTGCTTCAACCGTAGACTAATCCAAATATTAGTAAGCGAGTTCTCGAGAGCAAAATTTGCTAAGGAGGTAAGAAGTCGATCTATGTCAGGTAACAGAAATAACTTATTATATATAAAAAATCTACGGTAGTTATTATTTTTATATAATACAGATTATTTATATTTTGCTATATGCGCGTGGCTTGCTGCCGTGAAGCAAAATCCGAGGATATTTCCGCGGTAGTGACACACAGGGTACGCAGTATCAAGTGATACGGTGCTCAGCGTTTTATAAAGTTTCCCCTTTATAAAAAAAAGAATCTTCAGCTTCATCGTCGGTAAACTTCCGTTACCAAAAGGGTGAGCTACCGAAGATGGACTGAAAACAGCTTTATAAATTCATTGGGTTCGTTCTTTTAAGAAAAATCTTTAAACTGTAGTAGATAGGTTTTCAACTAACGCCAAAACAAAAATGAGCTACCGGTAGCTCGCGATCGATGACTTACCTGCTCTAGAAAAACGAAAATGCATATGCGATGAAGTAGCTTAATTAAATTTTCTATTAACGCTATAAAATAAAAGGTTAAGCTACCAACATTTCCCACAGCATTCCGTAGAGCAACTCGCCTTCCATGAAAATATATTCCTGCTTGCCGATAAAATTGTGAATCCGAATATAGTTGTGTGTATTGAGATTAGTAGGATTCCATTGTCTGACGCTTAGCAGTCCGCACGTGGTTAACTTTGCTCTGTGTTGAAATTATCGTTTCTAATAGTTATTGCGGTAATTGTCTAGTGAATTTTCGTGTATGACATGTGCTCGTGATTGTGTCTAATCGTGCGTTTGTTTCTCTCTCGTTGTGACAAGTTTGTGCTCATTTGTAAAAAAAATAGTGTTCACCGTCCTGTTGTCGCCGGCCGACTCAGACTGTACGGCCACCGGCAGAGTAGGGATAGTGCGATAACCCGGTCCGTAGAGATAGCTCTGCGGATACATATCAGTTGAGCCCGAGAAGCCGAAGGGATAACATCTCTCGACTACCTGCTCACCCCCATTGTCTAGCGACATACCTAGAGAAGTGCGGGCCCCTGCCCACGCCAGTTCAGTGAGTGTTGTGATGTTGCAGTGCGACTACTAATACTCAATAAGCTGCAAATAGAAGATCCAGAAGACACAAGGAGGGTGGAGACTCCCTCCAAGAAAAGACAGCGAACGGAGAACAGAATAGAGGTACCTACAAGTAATCCATTCGGTGTACTCCAACACCGACGAAGAAAAAGTCGAACAGGTTCCACCGATAGTGGTAAGTGGAACGATTACCGATATAAAAGGATTCATCAACTGCCAGCGAGTCACCAAACACAAGGTGCTATTTAAGTCTGCCGGGAGGACCACCCAAGTCTTCCCGAAAACCAAGGAAGACCACGTAGCTCTCAGAGAGCTATTCATAGCGACCGGGTTATTACACCACACGTTCGCTTTCAAAAGCGATAGGAGGAAGAAATGGGTGATCCACGGTCTCCCAACTTCCGCCCCCGTCTCCGACATCATGACCGACCTGAAGGCTACCATCCCTGACATAATTCAGGTCATACAAATGACAAAGACGGACGGCGACGGGAAAAAGAGTCGGCCGCTACCGACATTCGTCGCAATATCGTCAAACGAAGTCCAATTAAAGGACTTCAGGAACAAGACAGTTTTCTACCACAAAGACAAGGTAGAAAATTACAATCAGCAGGAAGCAGTGACCCAGTGCTTTCGCTGCCAACTGTTCGGGCACAGCAGCAGATACTGCAGCCTGCAACAGAAGTGCGTACTCTGTGGAGGCAACCACAGGGCAAACGATTGTGATCGCGAGAAGATCACACTTAATGTGCAAATTGCGGCGGAAATCACGTAGCCAGCCTTCGAACGTGCGAAGCACGCAGCCGATATGTTGCCGCCAAACAAAATAAGAAAACTCCCCCCATAGAACCCGTACAGCGGCCCATCACGAGACCTGCCCCAGTAATACCCGGAATGAGCTACGCCCAGATTGTTGCAAACAAACCACAACCGCCGCCAGTAAAGGAAACACCACCACGACCACCAACTTCAAACTCAACGGAGAAACAAGACCCCATCAGCGTCATGGCCGAACTCCGTGAACTAGGGCAAGAAATCAAGCCCCTCAACCTAATAGGGTTGATAAAAATCATGAAGGACATGGTCAGGGACCTAAAATCCACCACGGACCCCATGGGACGAGTAACCGTCCTATTCAACTATGCCACCTTCCTCGCCGCGTAAATATTCCCCTCAACGTGTTACTCTATAACACGAGAGGACTCACGCGCCACATCACAGAAGTCTCCCAAATCACCATCGAAAATAGAGTGGACGTAGCACTCCTCACCGACACACATTTACGAGAGAAGAATCGTCCGTTTCTCCCGGGTTACACCATCTACAGAAGCGACCGAGATACACCCGGAGGCGGAGTGGCGATAATAATAAGCAACAGACTTCGCCACCAATAAATACCGATTCCGAAATTGAATATGGAGACGATTCGTCGGCGAGTCGTCAACGACATTCAGAACCAAATGGACCGAGGCGTATCGACTGCTCTAGTAATACTAGACAGCGAAAAAGCGTTCGATTCGGTATGGCCTGACGGACTCGTCTATAAAATGCACAATGCGGGAGTGTCCACCAGAATGTGCGGCCTCCTGCGCTCCTTCCTCACAGACAGGAAGATCAGAGTCAAAATCAACGACTCGATCTCAGAGCCCGCCTCTATCCCGGCAGGCGTCCCCCAAGGATCCGTCCTCTCCCCCACCCTATTCAACCTATACACCGCCGACCTCATCTCCGATATCCCGAATAGAGTCAAATTAGCGGCATTCGCCGGCGATCTGGCCCTCTACTCCTCGAGCTTATCGCCGAAGAAATTGCTAGACAGACTGAAAAACGCCGTACAGAAAATAACGAGTAAACTAGAATTGTGGAAAATTAAGACTAACGCGTCGAAAACCGAAGCAATTCTTTCTACGAACCCGCGGACGACGAAAACCAACCGACAGTACTCCGAATCCGGAACACAGACGTGCCCCTAAAGCAATCGGTCAAATACCTCGGACTGCACATAGACGAAAAGTTGCTGTGGTCAACTCATATACAGGCTGTAAACCAGCCGGCCAAAAGCAAACTAGGAAGACTCTACTGTCTTCTCAAGTCAAAGGTGCTCAATGAGAGGTCGAAACTGACCGTATACAAAACAATAATCAGGCCCTCCCTACTTTACGCGTGTCCCGTTTGGCGTAACGCAGCCGACACACACATGAAAAAACTACAAAGCACTCAGAACAAATGCCTCCGAATTGCCCTCGACCTACCCCCAAGAACACGAACAGAACACGTACACGACTTGGCCCAGCCGTTGTGTCTTTTAACTTGCCCAGCCCACGACTTCTTTCCCATCCAGCAGTGAGTGCGCCTCGTCGCAAAAGTGACGGCTCTTGGGCCACAACTGATGCGGAAAAGGCGGCCGAGTTCGCCAAACACTTAACCACAACCTTCAGACCACACCCTGATCCTGATACAGATTACACCAACTCTGTATCTGAATTTCTACTATCACCACTCCCTCTTTCCCCTCCTCCTAAGGCTATCCTACCTTCTGAAGTTGCTTATATCATCCAAAAGCTCCCCGCACATAAAGCCCCCGGCTTCGACTTAATAACGTCAGAAGTACTCCGCCACCTTCCTAGGCGAGCCATAGTATTTTTAACTTGCCTCTACAATAGCATCCTAAGAACAAATTATTTCCCAATCCTTTGGAAGTTCTCCCTAATAAAGCTAATCCCCAAACCTAATAAAAGTCCCTTTGAACCGTCCTCCTATAGGCCAATAAGCCTTTTACCATTACTCTCAAAATCCTTGAGAGAATCCTCCTAAAACGACTCCTTCCAATCATCGATTCCTCAAACATAATTCCTAATCATTAATTTGGCTTCAGATCACAGCACTCTAGTATCCAGCAGTGCTTCCGCGTTGTAGACGAGATCTCCTCCGCACTTGAGCTTGGCCAGTACTGCGGTGGTGTCTTCCTCGATGTTGCAGAGGTATTTGATCGAGTTTGGCACCCCGGGTTACTGTTCAAGCTCAAAAGCATCCTTCCCAGTACATATTACCTCATCCTCAAATCCTACCTCGAGGACAGGTTCTTCAGAGTTAACGAAGGCCAAGAGCTATCCGATTACTGTTTAGTCGAAGCGTCTGTCCCTCAAGGTAGTGTCCTAGGTCCACTCCTATACACAATATATACCTCCGATATACCTACATATCCTTCTACAGTCCTCGCCACATTTGCTGATGACACATGCCTCCTCACCTCCGACCAAAATCCCTCAACTACAACCATCACCATCTCCAAGAGCACCTTTCCAACATCCAGTCCTGGTGCAAACGATGAAGGGTGAAAGTGAATAGCTCTAAATCTGCTCACGTCACCTTCACACTACGTAGACATCCTTGCCCTCCTGTTCTATTTAACAGTACTCCTATCCCCACCCAACAGCAGGCTCCCTACCTTGACCGCTCTATATAGACAAACGACTAACGTGGAATCTCCATACCCGACTGAAAAGAACAGATCTAAATCGTAAATTTGAACTGCTGAGACCTCTTTTGAAAAGGACATCAAAACTTTCAATAGACAACAAACTAACAATATATAAAGCCATACTAAAACCGACACGGACATACGCAATTGAACTATGGGGTTCCGCCAAGAAATCCAACATCGCTCGCATCCAAACATTCCAGTCAAAGGTCCTTCGTACCATCCTAAATGCTCCCTGGTATGTTTCTAACCGAACGATCCATAATGACCTCAACATACCAACAGTCGACGAAGTCGCAAAATCACGCTTCCTTAAATTCCACTCCCGCCTCACACCACATCCAAACCCACTCGTTCAGTCCCTTTCCTCTTCTACCCATCCACTATCCCCACCACGACGGCTTAAACGCCACTGGCCCAGAGATCACCTCGGACAGTAATTAAAACATGTCAAAAGCGCCATCACTGGGTGGTTTCTTTATCAAGACTAACACGCGGAAATAAATACTTGTATCAATTGCACCCATAACTGTATAAGTCGATTGTGCAAAAATAAAACAGTTAAAAAAAAGAGAACTGATGGCTCAGTACATGCACATTTTTTATTGTCATGCGGTGGTGTGTAATTGTTCTGTTTCTGGGTCGGACTCGCTCGGTATCCGTGCGGTGGCCATGGCGTCGGGGAATATTTCAGAAAGTCCGACCTTATATATGGCCGTTTACACGGGTTGTGTATCTAGTAAGGGGTTATAACGCGCGGGGCTCTATCCCAACCGAGGTGGCGAGCCGTCGAACATATGTTGGAGTTGTTAACCGAGTATTACACCCCGCGATACTAACATTGTACCAGCCCGGGAATTAATCGCCAAATAAACGGCATTGTATTCGCTAGCGCGCTATAATTGTGAACATCTTTCATTCGATTTAGAAAGTTTTTAAATATCATTCGTTTTGTCGTTACCTCTCAACTGGCCTAATTGTTACTTGACATAAAATACCTCCTCTCTACAAATGCGTGGTAGTAGCCGAATCCAATTTGATCTTTGGACATAAAATATTGTTTTAATAAAATCCTCGAATTGTAATTTTAGAAAATAAGGCAAATTCGCGTTATCTCGTACGATTACCGAGCGCAATATCAGGTTGGAGACTCGTCCAAGAAAACTCATTTTGGGCGTCCCTCGGCGTCCCTTCGGATAGGATCGTTTCACGGTGTGATCATTGCAGCGGCTGTTGTCGACCGCATTCTTGAATAAGAGATAGAAACGCCGAGTCATTCCTGGGATGGCGAGAAGCTAGAATGACTGGCTTAAGTGAAAGTCCTCGGGAAAAAATTATACGACCCTTCGTTCTTGAGAAACTGCCAGTTTATATTTCCATTATCCTTCCCGATTGCAGCGAATCGAACTCCGGGTCCAATGCATTATGCCACATCAGACTAATCAACAATTTACAATCGATAAGTGAGTACAGTATTTTATTATGCATAATACGAATGATGTGAGTATTTCTTAAATAAAGATATAAATAATCTTTATATCTCAGTATGTTGAGTTTGGGAACAACGCCGTAACGAACTATCAAGGAGGACATATACTTTCAATAGATAATAAATATTTAACTTATGTAATCTGCTAGGAGGTCCTCCAGGGTTTTGAATACCATCTCTATTGTGGAGATGTTATTAACACTAGCCGACTTTTCCAAACTTCCCAAATATTGTGCGCACATATTTAGGCGAAAAAAATATTTTTGTTGACCGATTTCTTCAATTAATTTGTTACCGTTCTACATATCGAATTATCTCTGATAAAGAAATTCACAAATATTTATCATAAGAAAGCAGAATTGAAGATCAATATCATTGAATGGTAGATAGATCAGATATTCTCGGTAGAGCACATATTGGTACAAAACTATATCCAGGTTTGTTTCGTAATTTGAAAAATTGTTACCCGAACATTATTGGGCTACGATCAAGGCTCTATTTCTGCCGTAAATAGTATATACAGAAAAAAAGAAAAATTTAATGAGCATATTGGAGTTAATGAACTCCACTTGATTAACGAGTTGATTTTTACGCGAGGAAAATTCGAAATTAATAAATCAAATTTCAGGTTAGTCGGAAATTTCAGCTGATCATACGAGTGAAGCCCACTGTATTCCAGTAAATCTACCTCATTAGATTTGAGTTAAAATAATAATAATTTCGAAACCTGTAGCGTAATTCGAGCGGGAAAGATGTCCGTTCTCATTTCGGGTATAAACTGCGAGATGCAGTTCCTCTAGAAACAAACATCTAGTCAGAAGTCCCTTATTAAAATCTGACGGAGAAACACTTTAAATCCCTAATGAATTTTAACTCAACAAAGCGAGCCCTCGGAGTAATTAGATTTTTCAAAGAAATATTATTTATTAGGCGGAGTGAGGGAAGAAGACAGAGAGCGAGAGAGTCTCGGGCAAGTAAATATTGAGCTTAGTGAACGGACGTTTTCATCAATTTGTAGAATCGTTGCTTGTCTTAAAACAACTACGACTTTCTGCAATATAATCTGGAGTAATTAAGTACTACTTAATCTTTCTTCATAATATCGACCTGAGTGAATTTTAACGGCGTATATTCTAACTTTATTGGCTCAACTTCATTGTTCTCATATGAAAACTGTCTGAGTATTCAAATTTGAAGTTGAATGTACAGTTATCATTTTGATTCAGCTACTTTTGCATTTGTTATGCACTCTGCATTACGGTGTCCGCCGCATTAATAAATAAGGAACCTAATCACCGGCGAATTATGCGAATCACATAACATAAAACAAATATTTGTAGAAGTTGGGAAATAGAATGGAATGAAACAAAAATATCGTCTCACCGTTCCGAGATAAAACCCACAGGTCTTATGTAGGAATAATGTTCATTTAATATATTTAATACATTAAATATAGAATAGGAACTAAAAAAAGGGAGGGATATGGCCCGGATGCAGATGTTTCAGCTATGAACCATCGCTGTTAAGCCCTCAGTATACAAAAGTGGCGCCAGTCCGAGGGCAATATATTTTCTAAATTAAGTGTAAGAATTATTCCTGTATTGTAACGGCTTTTGTGAAGCTTAACATCCCTAAGTACACTACCGCTTAAATTTCCAAGACGTTCTGATATTACTTAGCGGGAATTAAAGAAAATATTCCACTCATCGAAATGGGGTGAGGGGTGGGGGGAGTACAATAAATAAAAAGGAAAAATATTATTATTCATTCCACTTGAGCGGTTTTTCTCCTACGGTGTAATAGTTCGGCGGAATTAAAAATCGAATTAGCGATAGGAGCCTCGGCCGGTGGTGGTCCAAACGAGAGGAAGGTATTGAGGCGAGCGATTGATTGTGAGCGGCCCTATGGGCTGCAGGCATAATATCGCGGCAGCTCGGCTGATCTATTGACTGAAGTGGGGAGCCGTTATACGGCCATTTATTAGGGGTCCCCCCCCCCCCCGGGGGCCCTTTTGTGACTTACAGCCCCCTCGGACCTTGCAATTGCGTAATGTAGTAAAGATTTTCGGCCGGCTTTTTTCCGCCCACCTTAACCGATAAATCAGGGTTAAATATGTCCCTTTCCCTCCGCCCATGCGAAGCCAACAATATTGCCCACTCGCTCTGTATAAAAAGAACGATCGGTCTTTCCTATAGTCGCCGATACCGTCGCTTACCGTTGCCAACGGTGCCTGGACCGGTACGTACATCGGTTCGAAAGCTGGCGTTAACAAAACAGTTAAATATAGTCTGTAGATTCGAACCCGAAATTCAAAGCTACAAATTCGGTGAATGAGGAAAACTGAAACTTTTCAATCGGAATATTCGACTACATTAAAATTTTGCTAACAAGGATGGTTTTTGAGGGCCGTTTTGAAGAAGATTTTTATAGTTAGAAAAGAAAGTTGAAATTAATTAAGTTGAGATTAATTTGAGAGATGACAAAAAACGAATCTTTTAGATCAGAAAGTTGGGGCACATTAAACTATCGATCACACTTGGAGGGTTTTTGAGGAAGGACTGAGCACAAACTGCACATCAAATTGAAAACTGATGCTATTGGGTGGTGGTTTCTAAAAATGGACTATGAAAGCGTTCTTCAAAGGACAGAAGTTCCGTGAAATGAACAAATCTTATGGGTCGTGGTTTCTGTGAATGAACTATGAAGGTGTTCTTTCCTCGGACAGAATACAATTTCAAGTAAACCGTCGGTAGTCATATTCCTTTGAAAATTAGTACATTCCCATCTCCCTATTTTTTTCCTAGAATTATACTCTTTAACTCACCCTTGTTATGATGTCTTTTTAAACTTTTGTCTCAATTCAACCCAGTATTGCTGATTCACTCTGTATAAAAAATCCTTGACCTTTGTATTAACAGTGCAGCCGGGACATAACGACGAAGAGGGCGAGATTTTAGTGAGCGGATCGCTAGAGTAATGGCGGAAAACCATCCAACAATTTTAAAAAAATGTAAAAGAAGATATAGGAGAAGATATATTTAGAAGAAGACATACTTATTACGCATTTATATATTTTTTAATGAGAGCAACATCTTCCAAGAGTGCCCCATTAAACTGACTGAGAAAGCATCAAGGCGCCGTCTCATTATTAGGTAAGAAGCTCTTTCTCAAATAACGGATGTATTGAAACTTATTGTACTAGGCTTTTCGTGACGAATTGGTAAACATTTAGAGGAATGCTTGTCTTAATACGTGAAGTGGACGGGGCTAATTTAAAGCAATAAATAAATTTAATTTCAATACAGTTCGATAGCGGAAAGGATTCCTTAGCGGGTAGTGTAAGGAAGGCGACCGTCGGGCCGCCGCCTCACGTCACTCTGGGACTGGTATCTCCGGCGTAAATTCCCGGTAAATAGTACCCCGCTTGGAGGTTCAATAGGGCCCCAATTACCGGGACCGTATTGTTCAGAGTCCAGACCGGAAATCATCGAATGAAACTCCCCCTCCCACCATCACAAACGAGATTTCTTCCTTCCATTATATTCTTTTGCTTCTCTCCATTACCCCCTTTATTAGGCCCGGTTCTCGCCTCAATACGCTGTCCCAGATCTAATTTGCCTCCGAGTCCCCTCCCTGATATTGGGTCCCAGGATTATAGATCCGGACGGTCCTGTTCCGCTTTATTCAAATTTTAAATCCAGCCCCATTTTTCGGCTTTTCAACTTTCCGAATTAACCTTATATATTATTATTATTTAATACGACTTCTTTCTATAATCTAAATTATGTACTGAACCTTGTGGCGGATTTACAAGTGAAGGTTGAGTAAGCTTATGGGGTAATAGGATTTTAAAACATTATTACGGAGATTCTCCGATACCGTTAAAAATGTCTATAATGCGGGATCATAATTTTATTTCGAATTTAGAAAAAGCGGATCCTATAGGACGGGATCCAAAATCAGTCAGAAATACATATTCGTAGAATTATACCTTCCAATGAGTATACTCGAGTTGACGAGTTTATGATGTGATAACTATTTTTCCAGGTCTAACTAATAATTACTTATTTCCTATTTATATAGTCCATACAGCAGATATGGGATATATGTACAAAAACAAACTACCGGAGCTAGTCAAAAATTTATTGGCATATAAGACCGATAAATCGGCGATTCCAGACCTAGCACACCGAAGAACTGGTATAGATATATGCTCCGGGCTGCCGGACTTTAACCCGTGAAGATCGAGGGCGGGCATGTTCCAAAACGTGGAAGACTTGTTTCAGTAAGCCGGGTCCAGTACTGGATGAGATATCCAAAACCGGAAGATATCGGATAACAATTCGCACCGGTCGCGGAAGTTTTTCGGGGTATTGGTCGTAATTTGACTTAAAACATTACTACGTTCCATATCAACCGATCCGCGGAATTAATTTGTTCGAACGAACAAAAATTAATAATTGAAATCACCGGCGTCTAACATTTAAAGGGCGCACGCATCCAAAAAAAGGAAGAGAAAAGTCGCGAGCCGGCCAGATTGCGAAGATAGATCGAGGTTTGTCCACGGTGTGTGTATCGTGCTGAACGCGAGTCCACCCCCCTTTTCTAGTTGAAATATTAAATCGGCGGGCTGTTATAGCGGGTCCCGTGGTCATTAGGCGATCCGCGCTTTAGATACCGAGCGCTATCTGTTCCGGCGGCCCTTATCGCCGGCCCCATTGTGTGGAGTCGCGATTTTCGGGGGTCGAAAACATTTTAGCGCCCCCCTCGCTCAAAAATCGGTACCGGCAATCTGGAGGCGGCTCCTCTCTTGTGCAATTGTTTCGGCAGTTTCAAATCCGAAATCCCATTTTACTAATTCTATTTTCTTATTTTATTTCAAGTCAGTAGTTTTTTAAAAGTATATTTATGTATTGACAGTGCTATTTGAAAAATAGACACGCGAATAAATAATTTATAACTTTCTCGAAGACTTAAATTTAACCCTAGTTACATGTTGCAGCGGTGCAAGCCTCTCCCCGAATTCTTCTATATCCGACCTCATCACGCTCCTTCCTGAATAATGGGGACCCTCAGGATTCGACATCCCTCCTGGCCAACAGAGTGGCCTGGGACGGCAATTAACCTCGTTAATTACCGTGGCGTAATTAAATGCAAAATTATTCGCGCTCAAAAATTGGGCCCGGGGATTCATTTAATCCGGCCCTACCGCCCCCCTCCTCCCACCCCCGACTCGTCCAGTTCGGAAAAACGGGCGTTGCCCGGGTTTTGTAACGGGGGCAGAGGGCCTAGTGTAATTCAGCCTCGTCAAATTGTTTTACGGAATTTAATAATCCCTTTCGAGGGATGTTGCGATTTACTGCATATAACTTGAGTGAGAGCCAGCATTACTAGAAAGGTATAACAGAGACGCACTCCTCTCCACCGAAATCGGTCTAGCGTTGGCACAAACTTGATACTGAAGAGAGATAGACGATCAACTATTCCAAACACCCGCCCCGCCAACAAATCATTTGCTTCGATAGCCCGGATATGAACGTACCTATACCTATGGGGCTCGTGCCAAGGGTTCGAAACATCTTTCCCATTATGCATATATGCGTAATAATACATTTTAAAGTTATAGCGGTTATAAGTTATAGAATTCGGGAAGGGATAGGAATATCATCACTAAAATCTCGGGCGAATTGAACCATGAACTTTCCTTTATCTTGGTCTAACACTAAATAAAGATATGCGTGATTAATTATGAATGTACTCGGGGGGATAAATAACGTTTTTTTCCCCTTCACCCGAAGGTCGAATCAACGTTCGGCCTCCAATACCCGAACGCCGATAGTGGAAATACGGGGAATCCGAATAATAGGAAAAACTAGATATTGTAAAGAGAGAGGCTCACGTATAATATTGAGTATGTTTTGAGCTATCTGTGATATTAGATTGGCCGAGGTTGGACGGGGGAACCTAGCAGAGGTTGAAAACATACTGCCGAAGGATTTTCCTTCGATAGCTGTCCGATTTCGTCTCGAAAATATAATATTCCCTATCGGTTCCGTTATCGCGCCGTTTATTAATAGATTTTTAAGTGAGAAATAGATGGAAATCGACGGTCTAATATGTACTTATGTAAGAAATTCAATATTTTCGACTGGAATTTTAAATTAGATGTTTTTGCCGTTCAAACATTTACAGAATATATTTCCTCAGTCTTGGGTCCATTGTTATTATGGCCTCACTCCAATAACTTCGTCTTCTCTCGTCAAGAAATGCCATCCTTTACTAATTTACTGACTGTAAGAGTGACGGATATTGCAAAAAAATAGTTTATTTTCGGTATTTTCATTTAGGGGCGCAATTAGAATTACCTGTTAAGCGCCCATACTACAATTAATTTACACTGCTAGCTTCCATAATAACCCACTATCGATCTCTTCAGTTTTTCTCTCGCGACCTCACCCAGGACACGCCTCGCTTCCGCGTTGCAAATCGCGCGTTGACGGTTCCATCCAGTTTCTGTTTAAATAAATAAACGACGACGCCCCCCTCGGGGAATGCCCAACAGTTTCGGAGTTGCGATTTGCCGGCATTATTACAAGGTGAGGAAAAGTTGCTTTATGCCCAACTCCGAAAGGGCTCCCGCGCGGGTTGAGCGGAGGGTGAGGAGCCTTTAGTTCCGGCGGGGATTCCGCAAGGAAAACTCCATCCGTCTTTGTTCAACCGGCATAAATTTGATTCACTCTCCTCCGAGCATTGTTCCCTCGAACAACTGTAAATTCTTGGCGGCCCCGTTTAAGGGGCCCGTATTGTTCGGTTTTCTTGTTCCGAACCCCCCCCCCCCGCCCCAGCCACACAGGGTAGCCTCACCCCTGGAATTCTTGCGGTTATGATACGGCCGGCAATCGGCTTAACTTAGCGGTGAAGGCGACTTTTTCTATTTTCCCCTACTTAGCGCCGGCGATATCCAATTTCATGATTAGACTCCCGAAGGAGGACTCTTAAAACCGGATGCAAATTCGAATTAAACAGTAGGAAACCTAATTACTGACTGATTAGTAGTGAAGGCGAACTACAAGACCCTCCCCAATCATTGAAATAATATACTCTTTACGTATTTATCATTGTTTCGCTATCGATCCGTCTTATTACGGACTGTTATTTAGTGTAATTTCGATTTTAATCTCCTCCATACCCTTTGAACTGAGAACGGTCATTCCGAAACGGTACAAAGGAAAGGGAAGCGACCCCCGTCACTGTATACCGCCCCCTCCCCCTCGTACGATGAAAAATAGGAATTCTCAGAATAAATTATTTCTCTTTTATCCCCGGGACGGCGCATCCTGTACGCTCAGGATTTTCATATGTGGCCGAACAAAGGGGCTGTCCTTTTCCCGGCGGTTTCCCCCACCCACCCACGGGCGAGTATGCCCTCGCGGGAATATTCCCTGTCTTCTATTCGATTTCCTTCGGTTTTACGCGCCCCTTTCAAAGGGTCCGGATGAGACGTGTCCCGGGATACTCTCTTTTTTTCCAATAAACAATTTATATTTTAATCGTTCCGAACAATTTGTCACAGCAAATTACCTCAAACTCGCTTATAAGTTATAAGGACCACCCGGGTCCGACCCTAATGATGGAACCAGTAAGAGTCGCGAAACGTCGGAGGGCCCCAGAAAGTAAGGACTAAAACCTTTCCAGTGAAGCCAACCAGGGTGGTTTCCAAACGCAGGTGAATA
The DNA here is from genome assembly GCA_019843655.1 of Lethocerus indicus. Classification (NCBI taxonomy): domain Eukaryota; kingdom Metazoa; phylum Arthropoda; class Insecta; order Hemiptera; family Belostomatidae; genus Lethocerus; species Lethocerus indicus. The sequence continues at coordinate 46,043,767 of JACDQD010000001.1, forward strand.
TCGCGGAATTGCAGTGGGTCAACCCCCGTCAATCGAGGTTCTTCCCGTAGTATTAAGCGATCCTGTAGGTTCGTGATGTTTCTGTCTCCTCTCGCTGGTTAGGTCTTTTGCTAGACCGGTTTCGGCTGCTCGCCATCTTCAGTAGCGGTGTTAGTCACTATTAGCACTTTGGATGTTTTTTGGGCATCCTCACTGCACTGTCACTTTCACATGTACTGTAATGTTTGTCAGTATGTCAGTCGTTTATATATGTGTTCTGTTATTGTTATTGGGGGTTATGTTTGTCTTCGGATTTTGTTAATCCGTTTTCTAGGTATGAGTCAGATTGTCGGAAGGGGGTTGTTTTTCTTATGTTTGAAGATCTCCAGGTATTCTATAATGTCTAATTCTTTTCCTTTTTTACCTGGGTGTAATAATTTTAAAGATCTTTTGATGTTCATTGTTTCGTGCCCGGTGTTTATGATATGGTTGACGAAATTGGAATCTGCTTTGTATTTTATGGCTTTTATATGTTCCTTGTATCTGTCTTCAATTTTTCGTCCGGTTTGGCCAATGTAAACTCCATCGCACGATCCGCATGTTATCTTGTATATCCCGCTTTGTTTGTGTTTATTTTGTTGTTGTGTGCTGATGTGTTTTTCTAATTTATTGGTTGTTCTGTATGATATTTTGAATTTTAGTTTTTTAAAGATGTTCGTGATTTTTTAGGTTTCGTGACCAGTGTAAGTGAATGTGGCCAATTTTTCGGGGGGGTTCTTCTGGGTTTGTGAGGTTCGTTGTGGGCTTCTCTTTCTTTTTTAATAGTTTTGTTATTGTACTGGCGGGATATCCGTTGTTCTTTGCGACTTGGAGGATTGTCTTATGTTCTTTGTCATATTTTTCGCTGGATAAGGGGTATTTGCTTAGTCTGTCTGTTAGGTATTTTAGTGCCGCTAGTTTGTGTTGGTCTAACGAGAAACAGGCCAAACCACCGCCAATAATAATAAAAAACCTAAACAATATGGCCCGCCTTTGCAAAGACCTCGTCCTCCTCATCGGCAAAGAAAACTTTCTTTGCCAGTCAAATATCAACCAACTGATGATCAAAACCACGACTGCTGACAGCTACCGGAAGGTAGTGAGATACCTGAAAACGGAAAATGTCAGCTTTCATACATACCAGATTTCGGAAGAAAGGGCATATCGTGTGGTACTTAGAGGTCTCCACCACACCACGCCCATCGAGGACATCAAACTCGAGATAGAGCAAGAGGAATATAAGGTGCGCTCAATTGCAAATGCGCACCACCCTCTTACCAAATCCCCACTGCCGCTCTTTTTCGTAGATCTAGAGCCTAACCCAAACAACACAAATATATTTAGGCTCAATCAACTATATTTCACAAGAATAAAGGTCGAAGAACCTCATAAAAAAGACACAATAGTGCAGTACACTAAGTGCCAAAATTATGGGCATACCAAGTCCTATTGTAATCATGAGCCCCGTTGTGTGCGGTGTGGTCTAAACCATGACACGACGACATGCACGAAACCAAGGACTGTTCCGGCCAAATGCGCCCTATGCCAAGGAGAGCATCCGGCCAACTATAAAGGATGTACGGTCTACAAAGACCTACAGAGAATGCGCAAGCAGAGGTCATCCTCAACGACGAGACAACAACAAACAGTTTCAGAACCGACAACAACTGCCCTGCCCGGACAGCAACAACAGCCCGAACAGCCACATCAACAGCCTTGGCCACAACTACCACAACCAAAACAACAAATCCAGCAACCGAAGCCACAGCCCCGGCAGCCAAAACCGCAACAGCCCAAGCCAATAATTCAACGTCAGCCACAACAGCCACAACAACCACAACAACCACAACGTCCACAACAGCTCCCGAGGCAGCAAACGGTGCAACGAGACACCACTCGTGTTTCGTATTCTAGGGTGGCCAGTGGTGCTTCGGCCGTCGCTCCCCCCCCCCACTCAGCATTACCCAGCATCCACAGACCCTTCTATCCCGCAACTGGAAAATATTAATTTCCATTTTTCATCCTTTCTTGAAAAATTCACCATGGTGGCAAACCAGCTAATAAATGCTGTAACTACACTCGCCACACTCATCCACACCTTGATTCCTAAATGAATGGAACGAGAGATTCCCTTCTTATCCTCCTCTGGAATGCAAATGGCATATCCAATCAGTTTAACGAACTTCAGACTGTATTATACGACAGACGAATTGACATATGCCTTCTAACAGAAACACATTTAACTAGCAGAAATCGCCTCAGCATTCCCGGATATATTACTTACAGAACGGATCACCCTGACGACACAGCCCACGGTGGCACTGCCATCCTAATACGTCACAGTCTCCAACATAACACCCTCTCTTTCCTATCCCTAGACTCCATCCAGACAACGACCGTCAGCGTCAAAACCCTTTCATTTCCGTTATCTATATCCTCAGTTTATTGTCCGCCCAATAAAAATTTACCTCGAATCCAATTATCATCCCATTTTCAATCCGTCGGTCCCCACTTTGTATCCGGTGGTGACTATAACGCGAAGCACCCTCGATGGGGTAGTAGAATTGCAAACCCCAGAGGTAGAATTCTACAAGGCATTCTCCAGCCCCAAAAATACACCACCATATCTCCATCCTCCTATACTTATTGGCCTTCTGATAAACTCCCGACTTCCTGACCTCCTAGACTTTTTCATTACCTCCGGTATTAGTGCAGTGCACAATACCATATCAGTCCTTAATGACCTCACATCCGACCACAGATCGGTGCTCCTCACCCTGGCACTCAAGCCTATCCCAGTTCCCCGACCTCCATCCCTTACCCCGGGTCCAACCGATTGGATTAAATTCCAAAACCTATTGGACTCGCAGATAAACCTCAACATTCCCCTGAAATCCCCTTCAGAGATAGACACAGCTATCCAAAATTTTACGATAGCAATCCAAAATCCGTGGGAAGCTTCCAAACCTCCAAAGCCCTCGCCTACCCTCTTTTCCTTAAACCTACCCCAACATATACGTCTCCTCATAACTGCTAAAAGACGAGCTCGTGCTGTTTGGAGGGGTACTCGTTATCCTTCTGATCGTCAAAGATTTCATAGACTATCCCGTGAGTTACACTCTGAACTCACTTCCCTAAAATCCGATAGATATAACTCCTACGTATCCTTTCTCTCGACTCAAGATCATTCCATGTGGAAAGCCACAAAACGGCTCCTTTCCTATCCTACACCGAGTATGCCTCTCCGCAAAAGCGACGGCTCTTGGGCCAGAACTGATGCGGAAAAAGCGGCCGAGTTCGCCAAGCACTTGACAACAACCTTTAGTCCACATCCTGACTTGGATGCTGAACATACCAGTTCTGTATCCGAATTTCTCTTATCACCCCCCTCTCTCTTCCTCCTGAAGCTATTCAACCTTCAGAAGTCGCCTATATAATCCGAAAGCTTCCTGCACGCAAAGCCCCTGGCACCGATTTGATAACATCTGATGTACTGCGACACCTTCCGAGGCGAGCGGTAATACTTCTAACATATCTCTATAATAGTATCCTACGTACCACCTATTTCCCAATGCTCTGGAAATTCTCCTTAATCAAATTAATCCCCAAGCCCAACAAGAGTCCATTTGAACCCTCCTCGTATAGGCCAATAAGCCTTCTACCTCTGTTCTCAAAAATTTTCGAGAGAATACTCCTAAAACGCCTCCTCCCTATCCTTAACTCCATCGAATTAATCCCCAATCATCAATTTGGATTTCAATCCCATCACTCTACTATCCAGCAATGCTTTCGCATTGTAGATCACATTTCCTCAGCCCTTGAACTTGGACAGTACTGTGGTGGGGTCTTCCTCGATGTCGCAGAAGCGTTTGATCGAGTATGGCATCCGGGGCTAATGTTCAAGCTCAAAAACATCTTTCCAAGTACATACTACCTCATCCTCAAGTCCTAGCTTGAGGACAGATTCTTTAGAGTTAAAGAAGGTGTAGCACTATCCGACTACTGCCCAGTCGGAGCATCTGTACCACAAGGTAGTGTCCTAGGTCCACTCCTGTATACAATTTATACCACCGATATCCCTGCACATCCTTCTACAGTCCTTGCCACGTTTGCTGACGACACCTGCATTCTTGCAACAGATCTAAATCCTGCAACTATAACTACCAACCTTCAGGAACACCTATCCAACATCCAATCCTGGTGCGGGCGATTGGAGGTGAGGGTGAATGGCTCCAAGAGCGCCCACGTCACCTTCACACTACGTCGTCGGCACTGTCCTGACGTCTATTTCAATGACATACCAATTCCCACCCAACAGCAGATTCGCTATTGGGCTCCACCTCGACAAACGACTCACGTGGAATCCCCACACCCGACTCAAAAGAACCGACTTAAACAGAAAATTTGGACTCTTAAGGCCATTACTAAAACGGACATCGAAATTGACCTTAAATAACAAACTAACAATATACAAAGCTATACTTAAACCGACATGGACATATGGAATTGAGCTGTGGGGTTCCACCAAGACATCCAACATCGCTCGCATCCAGAGATTCCAGTCAAAAGTCCTTCGTACCATCCTTAATGCTCCCTGGTATGTTTCTAACCACACAATCCACCATGACCTCAACATACCAACAGTCGACGAAGTCGCAAAATCCCGGTTCCTGAAGTTCCACTCCCGCCTTTCTCCTCATTCCAATCCACTCGTTCAGTCCCTGTCCTCTCTTACCCATCCATTATCCCCCCCGCGTCGGCTTAAACGCCGCTGGCCCAGAGATCTTCTTAGCACGAAGCCGTAAACTGTACATGTGCAAAAGTGCCATCATTGGGCGGTCTCTTTTATCGAGACATTCACGTGAAATGAAAAACACTCATCATTTGTACACATAACTACATGTAGTTGATCGTACAAAAATAAAAAAAGGTTAAAAATAATAAAAGTTTGTGTTGGTGTGGGTGGTTGGATTGTTGGTGGATGATGGTGTCTGTGGTGGTAGGTATCTTTCCTAAAAATGTCAAATGTGAGTCTATTTTTTTTCTTTTTTTATGGTAACGTCTAAAAAATTAATTTGGTCGTTTTTTTCTTTCTCTATCGTGTATTGTATTTTTGGGTGGAGGAGGTTGTGGTTTGGGAGGAGATTGAAGTCGTTTAGTATTTCGTCGGGGTTGTGGTGGTCTGTGATTAGTAGTGTGTCGTCTACGTATCTGATATAGTGGCTGATGTTGTATTTCTTTTTAAGTGTTTCAATGTGTCTGTCCTCTAGGTCTTGGAGGAAGAGTTCGGATAGGATGGCGGATGTGGGGTTGCCCATTCCGAGTCCGTTATTACCCTGGTAATATTTATCGTTAAATTGGAAGTAGTTTTGACTAAGGTTTAGGGTTGTAAGTTTTATGAGTTCGTTTGTGAATTCTATTGTGTTATTCTTTGTCAGGTGTGATTTTAAGAGTTTAATCGTTTCTTTAATTGTTATAGACGTGTATAAGTTTTTATGTCCAATGATATTAATTGTCAGTGCTCTCTGAGACATCGTGCCGAACGGACGTATCCCCAATCGTGTCAATTTTGAACCTTTTTTTTTCAGTGTGTCAGGCAGTGTTTTTGTGCGTGTAATTTTGTGTGCACAGTGCTTTCGTGATTGACTTTAATCGTACGTACTTTGTTGTCCACTTATTGTTCTGTGTTTTAAAACAGTGAGACAAAGACTAATCCTCGTCCTGCAGATACCTGTCGGCTGCAGCCGCACGTATCGGATAGGTGAGACTCGTGCGTGGGGCATAGTTCCGTAGTCGCGATAGCGCGAGTCAGTCGAGCTTCAGCCTCCGAAGGGTACACACCTATACCTGGTGTCCCATTGTGAACGCGAGCAAGCAAGACACCCTCACCCAACCCCCACCCACAACAGATCAGTTAACAGTCAGTGTAGTGTTAGTATTTGCGTGATAATTAGCAAACAGTGAACAGTGAGTGCATCGAACAAAACAAATCCAGAGTGGGACGAAACTCCCACGATGGAAAAGAGGTTGAAGAGGAGACACAACGCAGAGATGGAGCCAGTCAAGACCAGCAACACTTTCAACGTCCTCCCAGTAGACGTTGAAGAAACAGAATCAAGGAGGGAACAGATTCCTCCTATCGTAGTCAGCGGCGCTATCGCTGACATAAAAACATTCATCTCAAACTGCGAAAGGGTCACCAAATTCAAGGTGATCATAAAGAGCACTGGGAGGACGACACAAGTCCACCCAAAAACGAAGGAAGATCATGCGGCGCTGAGAGAGTTATTCTCTACGAATAACCTCCTCCACCATACGTTCGCTTTTAAGAGCGAAAGGAGGAAGAAGTGGGTAATCCACGGACTCCCGGCCTCAGCCCCAGTCACCGAAATTCTCGACGACTTAAAAGGACAATTACCTGGAACCCACCAGGTAATTCAAATGAATAAAACAGACGGCGACGGAAAGAAGAGGCCCCTCCCAACCTTCGTCGTAATAACAAATAACGAGGTCCAACTCAAGGACTTCAAAAACATCGTTATATATTTCCACCGGGTGCGAGTGGAAAAATACACGACGCTGGAAGCGGTAACACAGTGCTACCGATGCCAGTTATTCGGGCACAGTAGCAGATACTGTGCCCTCAACCAAAAGTGCGTGCGTTGCTCGGGGAACCACCGAGCTAGCGATTGCGACCGCACTAAAACAAAACCCAAATGTGCAAACTGCGGGGGCGACCACGTAGCGAGCCTCCGAACCTGCGAAGCCCGCAGTGGATATATCGCGGGCAAAGAAAAAGTCCAGAGGCCACAAAAGCCTCAAACGCAAGACAAGCCGAAAATTATAAACCGGCCAGCCCCGATCGTACCGGGAAGAAGCTACGCGGCGGCAGCGGCAGCGACAGCGACAGCTCCTACCACCCTACCACCAGAGCACCCAGAGCAGGACAACAAGAAGATCCCATGAGTTTCTTGGGCGAACTAAGAAGCCTCGGCCAAGAACTAAAGGCCCTGAACATTACCAGGTTGATAGAAATCGTGAAGAACATGGTCAGAGACCTAAAATCCGCGCGCGGCCTAGACAGGGTGAAAGTCCTGTATAGGTACGCCCAGATTCTCGACCCGTAAACTGGTCCTAAACGGACTAGTTTACAACCTAAGAGGGCTACTAAGCCATTTCAACGAAGTCTCCCAACTCATCATCGACAATAGAGTGGACGTAGCACTCCTCACCGAGACACATCTACGACAGAAGAATCGTCCGTTTCTCCCCGGTTACACCATCTACAGAAGCGATCGAGATACACCCGGAGGCGGAGTGGCGATAATAATAAGCAACAGACTTCGCCACCAACAAATACCGATTCCGAAATCGAATATGGAGACGGTGGGTGTACAAGTTAAAGGGCAGACAAGACCGGTTAACTTCGTCGCTGTCTACAAATCACCGACGACGAAATTGGACTACCTCGCCCTGAAACAAATGCTAAATTGCTCACAAACGACGATTGTGGCGGGAGACTTCAACGCAAAACACACCTTCTGGAACTGCGTCAGAAGGAACGCGGCGGGAACCGAATTGAAAAAGTTCCTAGACGAAAATAGGAACGTCCACATCGAGATTCCCCCAAAACACACCCACATAGCCGAGAACGGAAACACCCTATCCACCCTGGATCTCATCCTGTCAAATAGGGGACACAAAATAGCAAGGACGCGAGTGCTAAACCTCGGATCGTCGGACCACTTGCCGGTTTTCTTCCGGGTACAACACGGACCAGAAATATGCTTAGATAAACCGGTCCCGCAGTACCATCGAGCCGACTGGGACCTCTTCAGGACAACGATCAACGACGCCACCGCAACCGCGATGCCACCTTTGACTACGGACCAGGACATTGAAAAGGCAATCGAGACGCTAACGAAAACCATACAAGCGTCCATACGTACAGCGATTCCGATTAGAACGTCGACGATAAAACCACCAGCTCTACCGGACGATATCAAACAACTAATTGCCGTCAAGAATAGGACACGCAGCCGATGGCAAAAACACAGGAACAGGGAAGACAAAAGAGAAACCAATAGGCTAGAAAGAGTAATAAAACTCAAAATCCTGGACTGGAAAAAGGAGATGTGGGAGAACAAAGTCCAGAAAGCGAGTTTTATTGACGGAAGCCTTTGAAAATCATACGCTACCTAACAAATAAGTCAGGTAAAAGCGTCCCAACCCTACGTTCGGATACTGGTGATAAAATATTCGACGACAAAGGAAAATCCGAGTCGCTCTTAGCGTATTTCGCCAACATCCACAAGGAGACGGTGGACAGAGGAAACGCCGCCAACAACCAGAAAATAGCCGCGTAGGTGAAGAAGACAATAGTCCTGACCCGGCCTACACCCGAAGGAGGCATCAAAAGGAACCCGGCGGCACAGAGGACCCGGCCGACGATAAGGAAGACAACGCAGGACAGATGTCAGGAGGCAATACTTCGAGGAAACACAACGAGGACCCTCCCTGCCGCAGGTATGAGTCTAACGGACACCCCAATAAAACCCGCCACCCCCAAAGAAATCCTAAACATTATCCGCAAGACAAAGACTAGGACCGCCCCAGGTATCGACTGTTTGACTAACGCCGCAATCAAAAACCTACCCCGTAAAGCCGTAGTACTGTTCGCGAACATAATTAACGCAATTCTGAGGCGAGGCCACTTCCCTACCCTCTGGAAAACGGCGCTCATAATACCCATCCCGAAACCCAACAAACCTCCGACACATCAAAGCTCCTATCGCCCCATCAGCCCATTACCCGTCCTTTCGAAAATCACCGAAAAAATAATATTGACCAGGCTCCGTAGGGAAATCGACATCCTCGAAATTATCCCCCCGACTCAATTCGGATTCCGAAACCGACATTCGACAGTGGACCAACTCACGCGAGTCGTCAGCGACATTCAGAACCGAATGGACCGAGGCGTTTCGACGGCTCTAGTAATACTAGACAGCGAAAAAGCGTTCGATTCGGTATGGCCTGACGGACTCGTCTATAAAATGCACAATGCGGGAGTGTCCACCAGAATGTGCGGCCTCCTGCGCTCCTTCCTCACAGACAGGAAGATCAGAGTCAAAATCAACGACTCGATCTCAGAGCCCGCCTCTATCCCGGCAGGCGTCCCCCAAGGATCCGTCCTCTCCCCCACCCTATTCAACCTATACACCGCCGACCTCATCTCCGATATCCCGAATAGAGTCAAATTAGCGGCATTCGCCGGCGATCTGGCCCTCTACTCCTCGAGCTTATCGCCGAAGAAATTGCTAGACAGACTGAAAACGCAGTACAGAAAATAACAAGCAAACTAGAATTGTGGAAAATCAAGACTAACGCGTCGAAAACTGAAGCGATTCTTTTACGAACCCGCGGACGACGAAAACAAACCGACAGTACTCGAATCCGGAACACAGACGTGCCCCTAAAGAAATCGGTCAAATACCTCGGACTGCACATAGACGAAAAGTTGCTGTGGTCAACTCATATACAGGCTGTAAACCAGCCGGCCAAAAGCAAACTAGGAAGACTCTACTGTCTTCTCAAGTCAAAGGTGCTCAATGAGTGGTCGAAACTGACCGTATACAAAACAATAATCAGGCCTCCCTATTTTACGCGTGTCCCGTTTGGCGTAACGCAGCCAACACACACTTGAAAAAACTACAAATCACACAGAACAAATGCCTCCGTATAGCCCTCGACATACCCCCAAGAACACGAACAGAACACGTATACGACTTGGCCCAGACACCTAAACTGGACGAAATAATAGACAAAATAACGACCAAACACAGAGACAAACTCCAAATCCACCCAAATCCCCTGGCATCTTCCTCCCAGCTACCCCAAAGACCCCACTGGCCACCCAAAAGACGTACCACAAGGAGGAGGGTCCTCACGCCCAGCTAGAAGACCCCCCAACCAAAGTGAAAGTGAAACAGTGTAGTGAAAGCTGTGGATGTGCTAGCTAAAGTGCCTATAGTGCATAGTGCTAACGACGGTATACGACCGGTCGTATACCGTCACCAGTGCCCCAGTGAGCAGTGCGCCGACATCGAGTTTCGCGAGAAGCGTAGTGAACCCAAGTGGCAAGTGCAAAGTGCAGTGCAAAGTGTGTGAGCGAATGTGTGTGTTTGTGAGAGTGAAAGTAGAGAGTGTAGTCTAGGTCCTCGGGTTTTTATTGTGTATTTTCCCGACTAGCAAAACAATATCGTAAAAAAAAAATCATGTATAATGTATTATAATATTTAAGAATATAAATGTAAAAAGGCCAATAGGCCGGAATACATACACTTAACAATACTTGTTTATAGCGTTGTATCGTTGTAATATTGTATTTATGGTAATAAAATTATTTGTATTTGTATTTGTATTTGTATTTGCGTTCGCGTCCGCGACCCACTTAAATATTACTGGTTCGAACCTAGGGCAGGTCGCATTTTTCAGTCCACAATACTGACGAACAAACCGGGCAGATCAGGTTGCGACAACGATGAGCGGCAACGAGACCATGGTCGGCGTGTCCTACTACACGTCCGAAACGGAGGGGAGCTGCTCATACGGAATCACTACGCGGGCAAAAAAAAAATCAAACGTGGCCGTAAGAAAGAATCGGCATCAGCCTCACAGCCATCCGCCGCTGAAGGTGGTTCTCAAGAACCACTGGATTCACCGCCACACAACACCACAAAGTCACCGCCCACTCTGTCACCACCGGCTAAAATTAATAAAATAACCGTCGATCAGAAACCCACCGCCATCACCGCCGTCAATACGGAAACAAACGAAAACCAGACAAAACCACCGCCAATCATTATCAAAAATCTAAATAATATGGCCCGCCTCTGCAAGGATCTCGTCCTCCTCATCGGCAAAGAAAATTTTCTTTGCCAGTCTAACACAAGCCAAGTAATGATCAAAACTACGACCGCCGACAACTACCGTAAGGTAGTTAGGTATTTGAAAACGGAAAACGCAAGTTTCCATACATTCCAGATCTCGGAGGAAAGGGCGTATCGTGTGGTACTCAGAGGTCTCCACCACACAACGCCTATTGAAGACATTAAAACCGAGATTGAGCAAGAGGGTTACAAGGTGCGCTCAGTATCAAACGCGCACCATCCCCTTACCAAATCCCCACTGCCGCTCTTTTTTGAAGACTTAGAACCGAACCCAAATAATGCAAACATATTCCGCCTGAACAAAATTTATTTCACGAAAATAAAAGTCGAGGAACCTCACAAAAAGGACATAATAGTGCAGTGCACTAAGTGTCAAAATTATGGACATACAAAGTCCTATTGTAACCATGAGCCACGTTGTGTGCGGTGTGGTCAAAACCACGACACGACAGTTTGCACAAAACCTAGGACTGTCCCGGCCAAATGCGCCCTATGCCAAGGAGAGCATCCGGCCAACTATAAAGGGTGCACAGTCTACCAAGACCTACAGAGAATACGTAGACAGAGGTCAACAACGAGGCAACAGCAAACTGCCCCAGCGTCAACAATTATAACGACAACAAATACCCTGCCCGGACAGCAACAACCCGAACAGCCACATCAGCAGCCTTGGCCACAGCTGCAACGACCAAAACCACAAGTTAAACAGCCGAAGCCACAACCCCGGCAGCCAAAACCACAATATCAGCAACAGCAACGAATGATCCAGGTTCAGTCCAAGCCGATTGTTCAACAACAGCCACAACAGCCACAGCAGCCACAACAGCCACAACAGCTTCCGAGACAGCAAACGGTGCAACGAGACACCACTCGTGTTATTTATTCTAGGGTGGCCAGTGGTGCTTCGGCCGTCGCTCCCCCCACTCAGCATTACCCAGTATCCACAGATCTTTCTATCCCGCAGCTAGAAAATATTAGTATCCAGTTTTCAACATTCCTCGAACAATTCACCATGGTGGCGAACCAGCTAATAAACGCTGTAACTACACTCGCCACACTCATCCACACCTTGATTCCTAAATGAATGGAACGAGAGATTCCCTCCTTATCCTCCTCTGGAATGCAAAAGGCATAACTAAACAGTGTAACGAACTCCAGACTGTATTATACGACAGACGAATTGACATATGTCTTCTAACAGAAACTCACTTAAATAGCAGAAATCACCTCAACATTCCCGGATATATTACTTACAGAACGGATCACCCTGACGACACAGCCCACGGTGGCACTGCCATCCTAATACGTCACAGTCTCCAACATAACACCCTCTCTTTCCTATCCCTAGACTCCATCCAGACAACGTCCGTCAGCGTCAAAACCCTTTCATTTCCGTTATCTATATCCTCAGTTTATTGTCCGCCCAATAAAAATTTACCTCGAATCCAATTATCATCCCATTTTCAATCCGTCGGTCCCCACTTTGTATCCGGTGGTGACTATAACGCGAAGCACCCTCGATGGGGTAGTAGAGTTGCGAATCCTAGAGGTCGACTCTAGGCCTCCATCCTTCAATCCCAAAATTATAGCTCAATCTCTCCATCCTCCTATACATATTGGCCCTCGGATATCTCCCGTCTTCCTGATCTACTAGACTTCTTCGTTACCTCTGGTATCAGGGGAGTCTATAATACCATCTCAGTCCTCGACGACCTCACATCCGATCATAGCTCAGTACTCTTAACTATTGCTACTAATCCCATTCCAATCCCTCGACCTCCAACCCTCACACCGGGCCCAACTGACTGGATTAAATTCCAAAAACTTTTAGATTCTCACTTAAACCTTAATATCAGCCTAAAAACCCCTTCTGAAATAGATTCAGCCATCCAAAACTTCACTACAATTATCCAAAAATCCGCTTGGGAATCTTCTAAAACTCCAAAGTCCTCGCCTAACTTCTTATCCTTAAACTTACCCCAGCATATACGACTCCTCATAACAGCGAAAAGGCGCGCTCGTGCTGTCTGGAGGCGTACTCGTTATCCTTCAGATCGTTGTAGATTCCATAGATTATCCCGTGAGCTACATTCGCAACTCACTTCCCTAAAATCCGAACGATACAATTCCTACGTCTCTTCACTTTCCACTTGTGACTACTCCTTGTGGAAAGCGACCAAACGACTCCTCGCCTATCCCACAACGAGTACGCCTCTTCGCAGAAGTGATGGCTCTTGGGCCAGGACTGATGCGGAAAAGGCGGCCGAGTTCGCCAAGCACTTAACCATGACCTTTCAACCACATCCTACAAGTGATCTAGAGCACACCAACTCGGTTCTAGAATTTATCCAATCACCCCTCCCTCTCTCACTCCCTCCTAAGGCAATTAATCCCTCGGAGGTCTCCTACATCATACGTAAACTCCCAACACGTAAAGCTCCCGGCTCCGACCTAATAACATCCGAGATACTCCGCCACCTTCCTAAGCGAGCGATAGTATTCCTAACATACCTTTACAATAGCATAATGCGAACCACCTATTTCCCAATCCTTTGGAAGTTCTCCCTAATAAAACTAATCCCTAAACCTAACAAAAGTCCTTTCGAACCGTCCTCCTACAGGCCAATAAGACTTTTATCATTACTCTCAAAAATCTTTGAGAGAATCCTTTTAAAACGACTCCTTCCAATCATCGATTCCTCAACCATAATTCCTAGCCATCAATTTGGCTTCAGATCGCAACACTCTACCATCCAGCAGTGCTTCCGCGTTGTAGATGAGATCTCCTCTGCACTGGAGCTTGGACAGTACTGCGGTGGTGTCTTTCTCGATGTTGCAGAAGCATTCGATCGAGTGTGGCACCCCGGGTTACTGTTCAAGCTGAAAAGTACCCTTCCAAATACATATTGATTGTGCAAAAATAAAAACAGTTAAAAAAAAAAAAAGATATTAATTTTGTTTTTCTAGTTGTTTTAGCTGTGTTTATGGAGTTTATTAGTTCTAATGTGATTTTTGCTGTGTAATTGTAGTTGAGGGTGATTTTTTCTTTAATTATTTTCGCGATGTGTTTTGCTATTTTATATAGCCACGGATAGCGAGGGTCGTGGGGGAAGTTCCGGATGGACCAGCGAGTAGGTGGACGGAGGGAGTATGTGAGTTGTCGATTGGATAGCGGGGGTCGTAGGGGATGTTCCGGGCGGCAAGGCGGGTAAGTGGGAAGAGGGAGGATGTGAGTTGTCGACGGGCTAGCGGGGGTCGTGGGGGAAGTTCTGGATGAACCAGCGAGTAGGTGGCCGGAGGGAGTATGTGAGTTGTCGATTGGATAGCGGGGGTCGTAGGGGATGTTCCGGGCGGTAAGGCGGGTAAGTGGAAAGAGGGAGGATGTGAGTTCTCGACGGGCTAGCGGCGGTCGTGGGGGAATTTCCGGATGGACCGGCGAGTAGGTGGCTGGAGGGAGGATGTGAGTTGTCGACGGGCTAGCGGGGGTCGTGAGGGAGGTTCCGGGCGGCACGGCGGGTAGGAGGCCGGAGGGAGGATGTGAGTTGTCGACGGGCTAGCGGGGGTCGTGAGGGAGGTTCGGGGCGGCACGGCGGGTAGGAGGCCGGAGGGAGGATGTGAGTTGTCGACGGGCTAGCGGGGGAGGTTCGGGGCGGCACGGCGGGTAGGAGGCCGGCGGGAGGATGTGAGTGGTCGACGGGATAGCGGGGGTCGTGAGGGAGGTTCGGGGCGGCACGGCGGGTAGGAGGCCGGCGGGAGGATGTGAGTTGTCGACGGGATAGCGGGGGTCGTGAGGGAGGTTCGGGGCGGCACGGCGGGTAGGAGGCCGGCGGGAGGATGTGAGTTGTCGACGGGCTAGCGGGGTCGAGGGAGGTTCGGGGCGGCACGGCGGGTAGGAGGCCGGAGGGAGGATGTGAGTTGTCGACGGGCTAGCGGGGGTCGTGAGGAGGTTCCGGGCGGCACGGCGGGTAGGAGGCCGGGGGAGGATGTGTGTCGACGGGATAGCGGGGGTCGTGAGGGAGGTTCGGGGCGGCACGGCGGGTAGGAGGCCGGAGGGAGGATGTGAGTGGTCGACGGGATAGCGGGGGTCGTGAGGGAGGTTCGGGGCGGCACGGCGGGTAGGAGGCCGGAGGGAGGATGTGAGTTGTCGACGGGATAGCGGGGGTCACGTGAGGGAGGGTTTCCGGAGACGGCACGGCGGGTAGGAGGCCGGCGGAGAGAGGATGTGGAGTGGTCGGACGGGATAGACAAGGGTGGCAATCGTAGGGAGGTTCAAGCGGCACGGCGGCACGGCGGCGGGTAGGAGGCCATGGAGGATGGTGAGTGTCGACGGGATAGCGGGGGAGTCGTGGGAGGGAGGTTCAGGGCAGCACAGGTAGAGAGGAGCCGGCAGGAGGAGATGGTGAGTTGTCGACGGATAGGGTCGTGAGGAGGTTCTGGGGCGCGCACCGGTCGTGAGGTCCGGCGGCACGTGGTAGGGAGGGCGGGAGTGGATGTGAGTGGTCGACAGACTGATAGCAGGGGTCGTGAGGCAGGGGGCGCACGGCGGTGGGGGCGGCAGGGGGGAAGTCGTCGACAGGATAGAGGGTCGTGAGGGAGGGAGGTTCAGGACGGCGTGTAGGAGGCCGCAGGGGATGAGTTGTCGACATAGGGGGTCGAGGGAGGTTCGGGGGGCACGGCGGGTCGGAGAGAGGATGTGGAGTGGTCGACGGCGGGTAGGCTGGGGCGGACGGCGGGCAGGGAGGCCGTGGCGGGTGGATGTGGAGTTGCTCGAGCGGGGGTCGTGAGGCTAGAGGGTCGTGAGGGAGGGATTCAGGGTCGACGGGCTAGCGGGGGTCGGAGGTCAGGAGGCCGGCGGGAGGATGTGAGCTGCAGGCGGGGTCGTGAGGGAGGTTCAGGGCAGCATGGCGGGTAGGGGGCCGGCGAGAGGATGTGAGTTGTCGACGGGCTCGAGGTCGTGAGGGTTCGGGCGGCACGGCGGGTAGGAGGCCGGCGGAGGATGTGGCTGTCGGGGCGCGGTCGAGAGGGAAGGTTCAGCAGTAACGGCGGTAGGAGGCCGGCAGGAGGATGAGGTGAGTTGTCGAGCGGGTCGTCGTGAGGGAGGTTCGGGGCGGCATGGCCGAGGAGGATGGGGCGTCGATAGCGGGGGTCGTGAGGAGGGAGGTTCGCGGCACGGCGGTGTAGGGGCCGGCGGAGGATGTGTGCGGTCGACGGGCTAAAGGGGTCGTGATAGGGAGGTTCGTGAGGGAGGTTCGGGGAAGGGCACGGCGGGATAGGGGGTCGAGGGCAGGAGGCCGGGCAGTCGAGGCCGGAGAGATGAGCGTCGCGGAAGCGGCACGTCGAGGGAGTGGGCGCACGGTCGGCACGGCGGGTAGGAGGCCGAGAGGATGTGAGAGGTCGACGGATAGCGGGGGTCGTGTTCGGCGGCGGCACGGCGGGTGAGGCCGGCGAGGCCGGAGGGAGGATGAGTTGTCGACGGATAGTCGTGAGGGGTCGGGGCGGCGGCGGGTAGAGGCCGGAGGGTGATGCCGAGTGGTCGTGATAGTGGTCGGAGGTTCGGGCGGCACGGCGGAGTAGGAGGCCGAGGGAGGGATGTGAGCTGTCGAAGGAAGCGGGGTCGAGGGAGAGGTTCGCGCACGGCGAGGCGAGAGGGGGCACGCAGGTCGGCCAGACAGTGTTCGGGGCGGTAATGAAGCGGGCTGGAGAGGATGTGAGATGTGAGCGGTCGACGCACCGACGGGCGGGGAAGCGTGGGGAGAGGAGGTCTGGGCGGCACGGCGGGTAGGAGGCGGAGGGAGGATGTGAGACGGATAGCGGGGGGAGGAGGTTCGGGCACGGCGGTAGGAGGCCGGCGGGAGGATGTGATGTGAGCGTCAGATAGCGGCGAGGTTAGTAGGAGGCCGGAGGAGGATGTGAGCTGTCGACGGGATAGGCGGGGGTGAGGGAGGTTCAGGGCGGCACGGCGGGTAGGAGGCCGGCGATGGAGTGTTGTTCTGGCGGCACGGCGCAGGGAGGCCGGAGGAGGATGTGATAGCTGTCGACGGGACAGGTGGGGGTCGAGGCCGGGACGGCGGGTAGGGAGGCCGGTGGAGGATGTGAGTGGTCGACGGGATAGGGTCGTGATGTGAGTTGTCGACGGGTAGCGCCAGGGTTCGGGGCGGCACGGCGGTAGGAGGCCGGCAGGGAGGATGAGTTGGTCGACAGCTAGCGGTTCGGGGCGGCAGTCGGGAGGATGTGAGTGTCGACGGGAAGGAGGTTCGGGGCGGCACGGCAGGTAGGAGGCCGGCGGGATAGCGGGGTCGGAGGGGATGTGGCACCGCAGTGTGGCCGGGGAGGATGTGACAGGATATAGCAGGAGTCGTAAAGGGAGGTTCAGGGCCAACGATAGCGGGGGCGGGTGGGAGGCCGGAGAGGATGGAGTGGTCGACAGGCTAGCGGGGGTCGTGAGGGAGGTTCAGGGCAACGGCGGGTAGGAGAGCCAGACGGAGGATGTGAGTTGTCGACGGATAGCAGAGGTCGTGAGGAGGTTCAGGGCAGCACGGCGGGTAGGAGGCCGGAGGAGGATGTAGGGTTATCGACAGGATAAGGGTCGTGAGGGAGGTTCAGGGCGGCGGAGTGGGAGGCCGGCGGGAGGATGTGAGTTGTCGACGGGAGCTGGCAGGGTCGTGAGGGAGGTTCGGGCGGCGGCAGGTGGAGGCCAGCAGGGAGGATGTGAGTTGTCGACGGGATAGCAGAGGGGTCGTAAGGAGGTTCGGGGCGGCAAGTGGGAGAGCCAGCGGAGGATGGTGTCGACAGGATAGCAAGGGTCGTGAGGGAGGTTCAGGGCGCGGCAGGTGGGAGGAGCGGAGGGAGGATGGTGGTCGACAGGATAGCGGGAAGTCGTGAGGGAGGTTCAGGGCGGCACGGCGGGTAGGAGGCCAGCAGGAGGATGTGAGTTGTCGACGGGATAGCGGGGTCGTGAGGAGGTTCAGGGCGGCACGGCAGGTAGGAGGCCAGCGGGAGGATGTGAGGTGGTCGACGGGCTGGCAGGGGTCGTGAGGAGGTTCGAGGGCGGCACGGCAGGTAGGAGGCCGGCGGGGAGGAGGTGTCGACAGGGATAGCGAGGTCGTGAGGGAGGTTCAGGGCAGCACGGCGGGTAGGAGGCCGGGCGGAGGATGTGGGGTTGTCGACAGGATAGCGAGAGTCGTGAGGGAGGTTCAGGGCAGCACGGCAGGTAGGAGCCAGCAGGAGGATGTAAGTTGTCGGCAGGATAGCAAGGTCGTGAGGAGGTTCAGGGCAGCAGCGGGTGGGAGCCGGGCGAGGAGGGATGTGGGGTTGTCGACAGGATAGCAGGTCGTGAGGGAGGTTCAGAACGCAGGCGGGTAGGAGGCCGGAGAGGATGTGAGTGGTCGACAGGCTAGCAGGGGTCGTGAGGGAGGTTCAGGGGCGGCGGGTGGGAGACCAGCGGGAGGATGTGGTTGTCGACGGGATAGCGGGGAGTCGAGAGGTTCAGGGCGGCACGGCGGGTGGGAGGCGGAGAGGATGTGGTGGTCGACAGGATAGCGGGGTCGTGAGGGAGGTTCAGGGCGGCACGGCGAGTGGGAGAGCGGAGAAGGATGTGGGTGGTCGACAGGATAGCAGAGATGTAAAGGGAGGTTCAGGGCAGCACGGCAGAGTAGGAAACCAGCAGGAGGATGTGAGTTGTCGACAGATGAGGTCGTGAGGAGGTTCAGGGCAGCACGGCAGAGTAGGAAACCAGCAGGAGGATGTGAGTTGTCGACAGATGAGGTCGTGAGGAGGTTCAGGGCAGCACGGCGGGTAGGAGGCCGGAGAGGATGTGAGTGGTCGACGGGCAGGGGTCGTGAGAGAGGTTCAGGCAGCAGGGGAGGAAGCCAGCGGAGGATGTGGAGTTGTCGACAGGATAGCGAAGTCGTAGGGGGAGGTTCAGGGGCAGCACGGGTAGGAGGAGCCGGGCAGAGATAAAGTTAACAGGGTCTTGAGGTCGTGAGGGTTCAGGGCAGCAGCGGCAGGTAGGGAGGCCGGAGGAGGATGTGAGTTGTCGACGGGCTGCGGGGGTCGTGAGGAGGTTCAGGGCGGCACGGCAGGTAGGAGGCCGGAGGAGGATGTGAGAGTGGTCGACGAGGCTGCAGGGGGTCGTGAGGGAGGTTCGGGGCGGCACGGCGGGTAGGAGGCCGGCGGGAGGATGTGAGTTGTCGACGGGCTAGCGGGGGTCGTGAGGGGGGGTTCGGGGCGGCACGGCGGGTAGGAGGCCGGCGGGAGGATGTGAGTTGTCGACGGGCTAGCGGGGGTCGTGAGGAGGTTCAGGGCGGCACGGCGGGTAGGAGGCCGGCGGGAGGATGTGAGTTGTCGACGGGCTAGCGGGGGTCGTGAGGGAGGTTCGGGGCGGCACGGCGGGTAGGAGGCCGGCGGGAGGATGTGAGTTGTCGACGGGCTAGCGGGGGTCGTGAGAGAGGTTCAGGGCGGCACGGCGGGTAGGAGGCCGGCGGGAGGATGTGAGTTGTCGACGGGCTAGCGGGGGTCGTGAGGTTCAGGGCGGCACGGCGGGTAGGAGAGCCAGGCGGAGGATGTGAAGTTGTCGACAGGCTAGCGAGGGTCGTGAGGAGGTTCAGGGCGGCACGGCGGGTAGAAGCCGGCGGGAGGATGTGAGTTGTCGACAGGCTAGCGGGGTCGTGAGGAGGTTCAGGGCAGCACGGCGGGTAGGAGGAAGCCGGAGAGGATGTGAGTTGTCGACAGGCTAGCAGAAGTCGTGAGGAGGTTCAGGGCAGCACGGCAGTGGAAGACCAGAGGAGGATGTGAAGTTGTCGACAGGCTGGCGAGGTCGTGAAGGGAGGTTCAGGCAGCAGCAGGTAGAGAACCAGCAGGAGGATGTGAGTTGTCGACAGGCTGGCGAGGTCGTGAAGGAGGTTCAGGCAGCACGCAGGTAGGAAACGGAGAGAGGATGTGAGTTGTCGACGGGCTGCAGGGTCGTGAGAGGTTCGGGCAGCACGGCAGGTAGGAAACCAGGCGGAGGATGTGGTTGTCGACAGGCTAGCGAGGGTCGTGAGGTTCAGGGCAGCACGGCAGGTAGAGAAACCGGGCAGAGGATGTGGAGTTGTCGACAGGCTAGCAGGAGTCGTGAGAGTTCAGGCAACAGCAGGTGAGGAAAACCGGCGGAGAGATGTGAGTTGTCGACAGGCTAGCAGAGTCGTAAAGGTTCAGGCAGCACAGCAGGTGGAACCAGCAGGAGGATGTGAGTTGTCGACAGGCTAGCAGGAGTCGTGAGGAGGAGTTCAGGGCAGCAGCAGGTAGGAGGCAGGCGGAGGATGTGAAGTTGTCGACGGATAGCAAGTCGTGAGGAGGTTCAGGGCAGCACGGCAGGTGGAAACCAGAGGAGGATGTGAAGTTGTCGACAGGCGCCAGGGTCGTGAGGGAGGTTCAGGGCGGCAGCGGGTGGAGAGCCGGGCGGAGGATGTGGAGTTGTCGACAGGCTGGCAGGGGTCGTGAGGAGGTTCAGGGCGGCACGGCGGGTAGGCCGGAGGAGGATGTGAGTTGTCGACAGGCTAGCAGGGGTCGTGAAGGTTCAGGGCGGCACGGCGGGTAGGAGGCGGGCGGAGGATGAGTTGTCGACAGGCTGGCAGGGTCGTGAAGGAGGTTCAGGGCGGCACGGCGGGTAGGAGAGCCGGAGCGGAGGATGTGAAGTCGACAGGCTGCGAGGTCGTGAGGAGGTTCAGGGCAGCAGCAGGTAGGAGGCGGAGAGGAGGGGATGTGAGTTGTCGACAGGCTGCAGGGAGTCGTGAGGAGGTTCAGGGCAGCACGGCAGGTGAAACCGGGCGGAGGATGAAGTTGTCGACAGGCTGCGAGGGTCGTGAGGAGGTTCAGGGCAGCACGGCAGGTGGAAACCGGAGGAGGATGTGAGTCGACAGGCTGCGAGGTCGTGAAGGTTCAGGGCAGCAGCAGGTAGAGAGGAGGAGGGGATGTGGTTGTCGACGGGCTAGCAGAGGTCGTGAGGAGGTTCAGGGCAGCACGGCGGGTAGGAACGGAGGATGATGGGGATTGTCGACAGGCTAGCAGATCGTGAGGAGGTTCAGGGCAGCAGCAGGTGGAAGGCCGGGCGGAGGATGTGAGTTGTCGACAGGCTAGCAGAAGTCGTGAGGGAGGTTCAGGGCGGCACGGCAGGTAGGAGAACCGGGCGGAGGATGTGGTTGTCGACAGGCTGGCGAGGTCGTGAGGAGGTTCAGGGCGGCACGGCGGTGGAAACCCGGAGCGGAGGATGTGAGTTGTCGACAGGCTAGCAGTCGTGAGGGAGGTTCGGGGCAGCACGAGTAGGAGGCGGGCGGAGGATGTGAGTTGTCGACAGGCTAGCGAGGTCGTGAGGAGGTTCAGGGCGGCACGGGTAGGAAGAACCGGAGGAGGATGTGAGGTTGTCGACGGGCTAGCAGAGGTCGTGAAGGAGGTTCGGGCAGCACGGCGGGTGGAGAGCCAGGCGGAGGATGAAGTTGTCGACAGGCTAGCGGGGTCGTGAGGTTCAGGGCGGCACGGCAGGTAGGAGGCCAGGCGGAGGATGTGGTTGTCGACAGGCTAGCAGGGTCGTGAGGAGGTTCAGGCGGCACGGCAGGTAGGAGGCCAGGCGGAGGATGTGAGTTGTCGACGGGCTAGCGAGGTCGTGAGGGAGGTTCAGGCGGCACGGCGGGTAGGAGGCCAGGCGGAGGATGTGAGTCGACGGGCTGCGCAGAGGTCGTGAGGAGGTTCAGGCAGCACGGCAGGTAGGAGAACCAGGCGGAGGATGTGAGTTGTCGACAGGCTAGCGGGAGGTCGTGAGGGGTTCAGGCAGCACGGCAGGTAGGAGAACCAGGCGGAGGATGTGAGTTGTCGACAGGCTAGCGGGAGGTCGTGAGGTTCAGGGCAGCACGGCAGGTAGGAGAACCAGGCGGAGGATGTGAGTTGTCGACAGGCTAGCAGAGGGTCGTGAGGGAGGTTCAGGGGCGGCAGCGGTGGAAACCGGGCAGGATGTGAGTTGTCGACAGGCTAGCGAAGTCGTGAGGAGAGTTCAGGGCAGCACGGCGGGTGGAACCGGCAGGAGGATGTGAGTTGTCGACAGGCTGGCGGGGTCGTGAAGGTTCAGGGCGGCACGGCGGGTAGGAGAGCCAGGCGGAGGATGTGGTTGTCGACAGGCTAGCAGGGTCGTGAGGACAGGGCGGCAGCGGGTGGAGCCGGCGGAGGATGTGAGTTGTCGACAGGCTAGCAGGAGTCGTGAGGAGGTTCAGGGGCACGGCGGGTAGGAGAGCCAGGCAGGATGTGAGTTGTCGACAGGCTAGCAGGGGTCGTGAGGGAGGTTCAGGGCGGCACGGCAGTAGGGAAACCGGGCAGAGGATGTGAGTTGTCGACAGGCTAGCGAGGTCGTGAGGAGGTTCAGGGCAGCACGGCGGAGTAGGAGACCGGAGCGGAGGATGAAGTTGTCGACAGGCTGGCAGAAGTCGTGAAGGAGGAGTTCAGGCGGCACGGCGGGTAGGAAGCCAGGCGGAGGATGTTGTCGACAGGCTAGCAGGAGTCGTGAGGTTCAGGGCAGCACGCAGGTAGGGAGGCCGGAGCGGAGGATGTGAGTTGTCGACAGGCTGGCAGGGAGTCGTGAAGGTTCAGGGCAGCACGCGGGTGGAAACCGGAGGGAGGATGGAGTTGTCGACAGGCTGCGGGAGTCGTGAGGAGGTTCAGGGCGCACGGCGGGTAGGGAGGCCGGAGGAGGATGTGAGTTGTCGACGGGCTGGAGTCGTGAAGGTTCAGGCGGCACGGCGGGTGGAAACCAGGCAGGATGAAGTTGTCGACAGGCTAGCAGGAGTCGTGAGGGAGGTTCAGGGCAACGGCAGGTGGAAACCGAGCAGAGGATGAAGTTGTCGACAGGCTAAAGGTCGTGAGGGAGGTTCAGGGCAGCACGGCGGAGTAGGAGAAACCGGAAGGAGGATGAAGTTGTCGACAGGCTGGAAGTCGTGAAGGGTTCCAGGGCGGCACGGCAGGTAGGAGGCCGGCGGAGGATGTGAGTTGTCGACAGGCTGAAGGGTGAGGAGGTTCAGGGCAGCACGGCGGGTAGGAGGCCGGAGGAGGATGTGAGGTTGTCGACAGGCTGGCGAGGGTCGTGAGGAGGTTCAGGGCGGCAGCAGGTAGGAGCCGAACGGAGGATGTGAGTTGTCGACAGGCTGGCAGGGGTCGTGAGGGAGGTTCAGGGCGGCACGGCGGGTAGGAGAGCGGAGGATGTGAGTTGTCGACGGAAGAGAGGTCGTGAGGGATTCAGGGCGGCACAGCGGAAGTGGAGGCCGGAAGGAGGATGTGGTTGTCGACAGGCTGGCAGAGTCGGCGTAGAGGAGGTTCAGGGCGGCAGGCAGGTAGGAGCCAGCACGGAGGATGTGGGTTGTCGACAGGCTAGCGAGGGTCGTGAGGGAGGTTCAGGCAACGGCAGGTAGGAGGCCAGGCGGAGGATGTGAGTTGTCGACAGGCTAGCAGAGGTCGTGAGAGGTTCAGGGCAGCAGCAGGTGGGGAGGCCGGAGCGGAGGATGAAGTTGTCGACAGGCTGGCGAGGGTCGTGAGGAGGTTCAGGGCGGCACGGCAGGTGGAAGCCAGGCGGAGGATGTGAGTTGTCGACGGATGGCAGGAGTCGTGAAGGTTCAGGGCAGCAGCGGGTAGGAGGCCGGCAGGAGGATGAAGTTGTCGACGGGCTAGCAGAGGTCGTGAGGAGGTTCAGGGCGGCACGGCAGGTAGGCCGAACGGAGGATGTGAGTGTCGACGGCTAGCGGGGTCGTGAGGTTCAGGGGCACGGCAGGTGGGGCCAGCAGGGAGGATGTGGTTGTCGACAGGCTAGCAGGGTCGTGAGGGAGGTTCAGGGCAGCACGGCGGGTAGGAAGCCAGGCGGAGGATGAAGTCGACAGGCTAGGGGAGGTCGTGAGGAGGTTCAGGGCAGCAGCAGGTAGGAGAAACCAGCGGAGGATGAAGTCGACAGGCTAGCAGGGTCGTGAGGAGGAGTTCGGGGCGGCACGGCGGGTAGGAGGCCGGAGGGAGGATGTGAGTTGTCGACGGGCTAGCGGGGGTCGTGAGGGAGGTTCGGGGCGGCACGGCGGGTAGGAGGCCGGGCGGAGGATGTGAGTTGTCGACGGGCTAGCGGGGGTCGTGAGGGAGGTTCGGGGCGGCACGGCGGGTAGGAGGCCGGAGGGAGGATGTGAGTTGTCGACGGGCTAGCGGGGGTCGTGAGGGAGGTTCGGGGCGGCACGGCGGGTAGGAGGCCGGGCGGAGGATGTGAGTTGTCGACTGGCAGGGGTCGTGAGGAGGTTCAGGGCAGCGGCAGCGGAGTAGGAGGCCGGGCGGAGGATGTGAGTTGGTCGACAGGCTGGCGGGGTCGTGAGGGAGGTTCAGGCAGCACGGCGGGTAGGGAGAGCCGGGCGGAGGATGTGAGGTGAGTCGTCGAAGCGGGGCTGCGAGGTCGTGAGGGAGGCGGGCACGGAGTGGGAGGCAGGGCCAGGCGGAGGATGTCGTCGACAGGAGCTGGCGGGGTCGTGAGGAGGTTCAGGGGCGGCACGGCGGGGTAGGAGGCACAGGCGGGAGGACGTGAAGTTGTCGGCCCACGCTGGGGGCCGTGAGGGAGGTCAAGTCAGGGGGTCAACGGCGGGTAGGAGCGCGCGGGAGGAGATGGTGTTGTCGACGACGGCAGGATAGCGGGGGCCCGGAGGAGGGCGGCAACGCGTAGGAGCCGGCGAGCGGAGGATGAGTTGTCGGATGGGACTGGGGTCGTGAGGTCTAGGGGCGGCACGGCGGGTAGGAGGGCCCGGAGGAGAGGATGGACGTGGAGATGGAGTTGTCGACAGATAGCGGGGTCGGAGGGAGTGTCTCGGGAGGCGGCACGGCGGGTAGGAGGCCGGAGCGGAGGATGGACGTGGAGATGGAGTTGTCGACAGATAGCGGGGTCGGAGGGAGTGTCTCGGGAGGCGGCACGGCGGGTAGGAGGCCGGAGCGGAGGATGTGAGTTGTCGACAGGGGGCGGGGTCGTGGAGGGAGGTTGCCCGGGGGCGGGCCACGGCAGGAAGGAGAGCCGGGGGAGGATGAGTTGTCGACAGGCTGGCAGGCGGGGTCGTGAGGAGGTTCGGGGCGGCACGGCGGGTAGGAGGCCGGGCGGAGGATGTGAGTGGTCGACGGGCTAGCGGGGGTCGTGAGGGAGGTTCGGGGCGGCACGGCGGGTTGCTGGCCGCTCCCGGCCGAACACATTTGGCCGCGCACTGGACTCCACTCGTAAAAGGCCAACGAGTGGTCATCCCGGGCACCGTGGGCGCCCAACGAGGCGCTCACTACACACTGCGAGAGGGAAACACGAGTGGTCGGTCAGGCCGACTCAACAAGTCTTTTCCCTCCCGGTGGCGGGGCTCCCGGAACTTACCCCACGACCCTCGCTATCCCGTCGACCACTCACATCGTCCCCCCGGCCACCTACCCACTGTGCTGTTCGGAACTTCCCTGACGAACCCGCTATCCAATCGACAACTCACATCCTCCCTCCGGCCACCTACTCGCCGGTCCATCCGGAACTTCCCCCACGACCCCTGCTATCCGTGGCTATATAAAATAGCAAAACACATCGCGATAATAATTAAAGTAAAAATCACCCTCAACAACAATTACACAGCAAAAAACACATTAGAACTAATAAACTCTATAAACACAACCAAAACAACTAGAAAAACAAAATTAATATCATTGGACATAAAAACTTATACACGTCTATAACAATTAAAGAAACGATTAAACTCTTAAAATCACACCTGACAAAGAATAACACAATAGAATTCACAAACGAACTCATAAAACTTACAACCCTAAACCTTAGTCAAAACTACTTCCAATTTAACGATAAATATTACCAGGGTAATAACGGACTCGGAATGGGCAACCCCACATCCGCCATCCTATCCGAACTCTTCCTCCAAGACCTAGAGGACAGACACATTGAAACACTTAAAAAGAAATACAACATCAGCCACTATATCAGATACGTAGACGACACACTACTAATCACAGACCACCACAACCCCGACGAAATACTAAACGACTTCAATCTCCTCCCAAACCACAACCTCCTCCACCCAAAATACAATACACGATAGAGAAAGAAAAAACGACCAAATTAATTTTTAGACGTTACCATAAAAAGAAAAAAATAGACTCACATTTGACATTTTTAGGAAAGATACCTACCACCACAGACACCATCATCCACCAACAATCCAACCACCCACACCAACACAAACTAGCGGCACTAAAATACCTAACAGACAGACTAAGCAAATACCCCTTATCCAGCGAAAAATATGACAAAGAACATAAGACAATCCTCCAAGTCGCAAAGAACAACGGATATCCCGCCAGTACAATAACAAAACTATTAAAAAGAAGGAGAAGCCCACAACGAACCTCACAAACCCAGAAGAACCCCCGAAAAATTGGCCACATTCACTTACACTGGTCACGAAACCTAAAAATCACGAACATCTTTAAAAACTAAAATTCAAAATATCATACAGAACAACCAATAAATTAGAAAACACATCAGCACACAACAACAAAATAAACACAAACAAAGCGGGATATACAAGATAACATGCGGATCGTGCGATGGAGTTTACATTGGCCAAACCGGACGAAAAATTGAAGACAGATACAAGGAACATATAAAAGCCATAAAATACAAAGCAGATTCCAATTTCGTCAACCATATCATAAACACCGGGCACGAAACAATGAACATCAAAAGATCTTTAAAATTATTACACCCAGGTAAAAAAGGAAAAGAATTAGACATTATAGAATACCTGGAGATCTTCAAACATAAGAAAAACAACATTATAAATGAGAAAATTAATTCCCAGAGTGACGCGATATTTACACCTATAATCCTCTTAAAGGATCACACCCACCCTACCACCACACCACCCCTTCCGACAATCTGACTCATACCTAGAAAACGGATTAACAAAATCCGAAGACAAACATAACCCCCAATAACAATAACAGAACACATATATAAACGACTGACATACTGACAAACATTACAGTACATGTGAAAGTGACAGTGCAGTGAGGATGCCCAAAAAACATCCAAAGTGCTAACAGTGACTAACACCGCTACTGAAGATGGCGAGCAGCCGAAACCGGTCTAGCAAAAGACCTAACCAGCGAGAGGAGACAGAAACATCACGAACCTACAGTATTCCAACCCCTCGCAGACCACAAAACAGGTATATCAAATTAAGCGATCCTAACGGAAGTGAAGACTCAAGTTCTGGTCGGGGAAATCTTCGCACGAAAACAGATATAGACGATGTATATAAAAAGGTATATTCTACTCAACTTTACGCAACTTTGTCGCCAATTTCTCCCCCTTGGCCAAGAACGGCGACGATAAGAGACCGGTTTATATGAGGCATTACCTCTCTGAGGATATCACCAGTGGTGAGAGCAACCGACATCCGATAAGGACAACATTATTGGCCCCGGGTTCCTTGTAATTGGGGCCCCGAGAGTTAACATTATTCGGCCGTTAACGCGGCGCACCGTGCAGGGCTCGTAAAATGTAATTAAATGGCGTTGAATTCGGCCCTTTATAACCGTTTTATTATATCGCGAGTAATGGAAAATTGACCCGTTTCGCACTCAACCCGGAATGAGACGACCGCCTAGAGTAGGATGCAAAGTGGCGGACGGGTCATAGTATTTATAATTCAGAATTTTCGTCAAGTTCTAGCCGACGTGATGGCAGTATCCGCGAGCTTTCGTCGTGCATACGGTGGCAATTGAATTTTTTGTTTAAACAGTTGTATTGCCATAACTGTACAATACAATCAGCGAAATTGATGTTATATAGTAGCCCTAATAACGAATAGAGCATAATGGAGAAGAAACCCCACTGGCTTAAATTCCCCCTTTTTTTCTGATATGTTTAAATCGCGTGACCACTCCTTTTTCAGACGTCTGTAAGGAGGGTTAGGGGTTTGTTGTATATCTGCATGGCGAGGTCGCGGATGCCTGGGGACTTTAAGGTCTGCATATGGTCGAGGTCCAAGAAGCATTAGCATTTTCGACCGTACGGTTCCAATATTTTTTAATATTCGACGATTCGGCGAACCCCACAGTCCGAGTCCGTATTTCCAATTTCGGTGCGGCGTCGTAACAGTAACAATTTATCGTTTAAACGCAGTGCAGATCGATGTAGAATAAAATGAACGCGTATCTTCCCTACAACTTCTAGGTAACAGAGAAGGACAGGGATCATCGGAATGGTATCTCGGAGGCTAATATCGAATGAGCCGTGAATTTACCCGTTTAGCCCCGGCTCCTCCGTATATCTCTCCGAACCGGGTGTTTTTAACGGATTTATCTTCGGGCCGGGCAATTGGTGCGCCGACCCCGGGGCACAAAGGAGGCAGGCGGGGGCGGGGGCGTCGGTTCGCGCTCCCCGGTATCTTTTCAACCCTTAATGCCCCGGGGCGCGATAGCGGCAACGAATACACCATTTCTCGAAACGCTTAAGATTTTTCAGAGAACGAAATGTATTTTCGCCTCCTTTTTTTTCCTCCTCTAGCCTCCTTCCCCGTCCCGGGTTTTAGGTTACGGCCAGGGCGGGGAATACTATTAGCGTCCGGGATACTACCCGTCCCCCGGCGGTGCCGCCTCCGGGACCAGAATTCAATTATGACAACTTATCAGCTCGTAAATAACGTTGTATTTCGTTAGCCCCCCCCCCCCAACCACCGCGGCCCGGTTAATCTGATAGTGTCACAACGGGGGGCCGTTGAAATATGGACGGACTCTCCCGAATCGCGGACGGGCCATGTGAAAAGCCCGGTGGTAAATGGAGATTCGACACGTCCGAACGTCAAAATCGAACGAAAAAATCGATCCGATTCCCAATATTAATTAAACGCCAAACTCACGATATATATATATATATATATATATATATATATATATATATATATATATTTATTTATACATTAAATACTATGTAAATAGTACATAAAATACGGGACGCAATAGGCAGGTGCGCAATCCTCATCATCCTCGTCGACTTTCCATTCGGGGACTAAATCAACGCGCGTTTTTTAAATCAAATTTTTAAATTACAGGTATCTTAATCGAAAAACCCTCGAAGATTCTTTGGGACACGAGTCGGGGTATAATAAAATAGAGAGAAAATAAATTTCGGTCGAAATAATAGACGGAGACGGAAAAACGGAATTATACCAGAGTTTCAAATTTCACCGGCACTCGAAGGGCCGGCATAAAATTCTTCCCTCGTTTCGAATAACCGGGAGAATGCATAATTGCGATTATTTTCCTTTCCCCCTATTTACTTTTCCCCTTATTTTTTTCCCCGGGCCCCTGTTTTCCCGTGTAATTCGGGAGCGGGTGAGGGCGCAGTCGCCGTTTGTAGAATAAATGGGTTCGGGGTATATTTACATTTAATAATTGCCGCCGCTTCCGAGACCGAGTTTTAAACAAGGGCGGCCCCCGATCGCTCTCGGCGGAGGTCTTATCTGCCTATTAACACCCCCGTGGCTTTAGGTTTGGGGGAGGGGAAGCATTATCGCTTAACGGCGCAATAAAAATTAATAAACCGTCCCATAAACAGTATCCGAGCGCGGAGGCGGCTTCCTGAATCCTGTATTCAACACTCTTACCCGATCTAAGAGACTAATTAGTGTTTACCTCGATTTCTTTCCCTGAACCTGAACATAGTAACATTTGAGGTTAATACGGGTATTAAAAGATACTTTAGACGTCTGTATGCACTTACTGAAGCTTAGCAGGACTTAGGTTTGGGCCTAAGTTAATGAGGTTCGAACTCTGCAACTTAATAGAACTTATATTAAACTTATAAAGGAAACTTATTTTGTATTGATTTTTTTAGATTTAGACAAACAATATAATTTACTACTTTCTACAGGTGTAGAAAAGTTTTGACTTTGTAACTGTGCAGATTGGGTGTTCGCAAAGTTTGGAATGTATCACCGACGGTGGTGTACCATTTTGCATTTTCGCATCTCGCCATTGTCAGTAGCAATCTCTCGAACGGTGAAATCTAAATGAATTAGGGGCTGCAATCTTACACTAATTGAAATAAGCAAGCAGAGATTCGTTCGAAAGTTCCTAAGTATAAATACTGTGAAACCGAATCCGTTTTAGGTAGCTTATATGTCTGGAACACTATATAACCTAATACTATCATATTAAGTGCCGATTCATTGTCTAATAAGCACGGGTCGAGAGGCGCTTTGATCTCCGAGCCAGGTTACCCTAATGGGGAATTAATAAGTAAATACATTTACAAATGATTAAACATATTGTTCGGGATACAATTATCCCGTAGCGATTTTGTATTAAAATATTCCTCTTTTCTTTTCTACTGTTCGATAATGAAAGTAGAAAGTAAATAGATGCTCCTATACAGATGAGCGCCTCATATTTTCAGTATAAGTGAAATAAGTGACAGTGCCAACAGGATACCCCACAAGCATCCATCGTGCCAAAGTGACTCACACTACTACTGAAGATGGCGAAGAGCCGTCGTTGCAAGCTACTGAGTTTCATAAAATCGTTATATTTGATATTTACCGAATTAGATACAATCCTAATCCTATGATCCAAACCCTAGTATCTTCTAATATCCCAGATTTTCCTTACAGACGCCTGAAAATGAAGTGGCCACGTGACCGAAACATATCAGAAAAATAAAAAAAGAGGCAAAATCAGTGGGTTTCTTTCCGTTATTCGCTACTCGTCAACAGTGCTACTTAAATATCAATGTCGCTTAGTGCATTTTACAGTTGTGACAATAAAACAGTTAAAAAAATTAATTTTATTTCAAGAAATGCGCACGGTATTTGGTACAAATGCTGCTAAAACTTACCGGCGAAATAAAATATATTTTTAATGAACTCTCCCTTTCGTCAAATGTAAACTTCCCATATAGTTAGTTTTATTAAACGGGTAATGTATTTTAATATGGATAAATATGTTAACTACTTTATTCAATAAGATGGTCGCGGGGGGAGGGGGGAACTTGTTTGTAGGTAAAGAAATGAAACTGAAATGAAATCAGCGCTTTTCCAAGTTTTTCAATCGTGACAAAACCCACCTCCCAAATAAAGGCCTAATTCAATTACAGTAGTTAAGCATCTTTTACGAGAACGACCGTATAATACGAATTTACATCGACAATGTAAATTTTTAATAACGAGTTTCTTAGCGTTAAGCCCTCCAGCTTTATTTCGGCGGAATTTTTTTTCGGCGAAAGAAAAATGAAAATAATTGAGGGTTTTACCTCATATTGTCAAATAATATTTCCAAATCGATAATTTAATTCGGCCTCTCGCCGTCATCAGTAGCGTCGAGTAACATCGTAGGCATCGCTCTATATTACTAATTATTACTTAGTATTTAGTAATTAATAATTCATCCCATTCAAAAGTACCCCATCCCTCGAATCCCTTGATTCGACATCTCCCTTCGCGTCACATTCCTGAAACTCCCGCGCTCCCATTTAAAAGGAAACGGCCGCGTAATTTTCTCTCTACCAATGGCTGGAGCTTGGTTACCATCAATGGGTGGATTCTCCGCCAAAAGTATATTTGCGTTGTCAAATCACACTTACACTAAATATAATTACGATCACTGTAACTTAAAATTGAAATATAAAAAAGAAATTTTGGTTGAGCGCCTCGTGTTCCATTTTTCTTCTACACTCTAGGAGAATTGGGTTTTGTAAAGAGGTCGTTTCGTTTTACCGCCAGGGCGATCCAGAAATCGAACTTTATTTTTATAACGAATTAACAATTATTTTTTAAACTCTAACGGGATATATAAAGGGAAGGATTACTGACAAATCTCAACCGACGTCCCGTCGCATTATTCGGATTCGATTTTCAATTTACGAGAATAACTTCTCAGAGGTAGATTCATAACTTGCGGGGATAAGGCTGGTTCGATCATTCTTATAATTTCTACTCCATTTGTAGGAATGAATAATCTAGATCTTTACTATGTCTTTTTTCTCCCGGAAAAAGACATCTTCCACTTTCCTTGCCTCTTCCAATTTCTCTACGATAAGTCTTCGTGCAACTTTTAAATTGTTTAGAATCAAAATTAAATTTTTAAATTGTCGCGACCAAAGGTAATTTTCCGCAAGGATTGCCCCCCACCCCGAATATTCGTAAAATCCCATCATACGGTTTATTGCCGCCCCCCGGCGGCCGAGATTTTTATTACAGCAGTAATCGAGCGTTAGAGAGGCGTAAAACGGTATTACGACCTTTAGTAACAATCTAAGGGGATAAAAAATAATAAATATACAGGACAGTCAGTAAACTTAATAAAACGCTTGATGGCAGCTAAATACTATCATAAAACACGATTTTTCTCGTTTATCCTGTAGAAAATTCCAAGCTGCATCAACTCCTGGGATGGAAACTGTGATGGGGGGGATGTTCAATCAATTTTTAAGCGTTCAATATTTGATTACCCGTAACCAATCTGTGCTCGATACAGGGCTGCCTAAGAGAGAAAAGCCGTGCAACATTGCACATGACACGCACTTTTTCTGTGCTGTTAATAACTTAAAACTTTCGTCAGTGGCGTTGTACGGTGCTGTGTGCCGCTGTGTAGTTCCTGTAGCGGGCTGGTATTTGAGCTCTTTTAAATACAGGGGAAACGTTTTAAAAGCACCCTGTCACGTGATTCGGTAGTGTCGAATTTGTGTTCATTTGGCATACCGACTAAAACCCCTGTTAGACCTCTGTCTTGATACAACAGGAATATCCGTGGGTTGGCTTCCTACTTCACCAGTGAATTTCGCTCTCATGAGCTCGTTTACCAGTATTTGGATTGGTTTCCATTTGTGCTAACCTAGCCTAACCTAAAAATTAAGGGACCGACAGGGGCGCTGGGTATTACTGAAGTAAGGTGTCAGGAACACTTGAAAAATGCTCCGTACGCACACCTTGCGTCTCCTCGTCGTGCTCTTATTACCCGCCCTTTGAGAACGGGACGGGTTCTCCGAGAAAGCGAAAAAAAAGAAAAAGGGAAAGTGCCACTCGATGTAAAACTAGAAGGAGGAATCTCAACAGTCTACTCGAGCTCAACACTCAATATATTGTGGGGGATGGAAGGGAGAAGCATGAATATCTAAAATGTCTCCGAACTTCTCATCCCGCGGGTATCAAAGCGTCCTGTGAGTAGGGAGGGATCGCTCAAAATATCCGGCGGGGAATAAAACTCTTCCGGCGGTACGAAGCGTAAACGACAATTGAAGGCCGTGTGTCGAAGCCCAAGGGGCTGTAAGCTTATAGGAACGGCGTGCTCAGAAGGTTGGAGAGTGACTACAAGGTGAATCACAGTCACAAGTGATTTGAAATTTTTCTATTTGACGGTGAGGTATCTGATTCTATAGGCCTAATGCTCCTGTGTCTAGTTACTCTAGTTGAATATTATCTATACACACACGCACACAAACACTCATATATCGGGAAGTTAAGTCTAATTAAGACCTAATTAAGTAATGAGTATGAAATGAATGGAAAGAATATTCAACGAGTAATAAGTAACTGAAGCGCAATGTGGGTCAGAGACTAATGATCGTTTATTCGTATTCATATATATATATATATATATATATATATATATATATATATATAAGTTAAGAGGGGGCCAGGAGCCCAAACAGCATTAAGAGATGTAAAAAAACAAGGTATAGATTTGGCAAAGCCCTTTGTTAAGATGATCGTTATATATTATAAGCCGGGCAGAGGCCCGGCAGTTGACAGTTAGCATAACTCGTGTGCACTTCCTCTAGTATTTTTTTGGAAACCTTGTATTACGCATTATATCATTACTTTGTAATAAAGCTTTGCGTTTTTTAAAAACGGCGAATTTCCCGTGCAAAGTTTAACTGGTGCCGAAACCCGGGAGCAGTACAGTGCGAAGCCGGAATTTTTTTTTTCTCTCTCTTTTCTTTCGGTTCTCTCTCATTTTTCTCTTCCTCTTTGAGCGCGTGGTTCTTTCGTCTGTCTGACCAGCGGGAAAACTGGCCGACGACAAGAAGATAGTCATTAGACCAGCCACCTTCGTTATAAAGGAAACCATGGCAAAATCTCCCGACCAGGCCACCATGGACGCAGCCACGACGGCGGCATGGATGGCCGCACAGAACCATAGAACTTCGTACCTGGCGGTGCGAATAGGCAACCTGTGGCCGTTCGAGGGCCAGGCCCGCGACCTCACCGAGTGGCTAGAGAAGGCGGACGGCCTTCACAAAGAAATTTTTGACGGCAGGCTGCCGCCGGAACTGTGCACGCCACTGGTAGAGGACCTCGTGGGGCGGATCGATAGGTCCGTCTTACGGGAGATCGGGTTGCGGGTCCAGCAGCCCTGGATCGAGGTCCGAAACCGGCTGAAGGAACACTACGCCGGGTCGAGGGCCTCGATCTGGAGACGGTGGGCGAAGATCGTGAGGATGGAGCGCGAAACAGGGGAGAGCCACCTAGCTTACGCCGTCAGAGTTATGGAGGAAGTGCGGCCCGCTTTGGAGGGAATAGGCTCGGCGGTCGAAGGAACGGAGCGACAAGAAGACGAGCGAGAGCGAAGGGATCGCGGAACGTTAAGGAGCACATACTAAAAAATATAAGTTCCTCATTTTCAGGTTCATCAGACTCCGAAGACTTCATCCACGAACGTAGGCCACAACGAGTCACGGGAAGAGGTTCACAGAGCTCATCGTCGTCGTCGTCGAGCTCGACCGAGGACCGGAGGTCAAGGAAGGGATCCCAGAAACAACGTCGGGAATCCAGCGGGCGACGACACTCCAGTTGAGGTGAATGGTCTCGGCACACGGGCAGCGGACACCGGGGTAACGGGGCTTCACCCCGGGAGTGTGCGCGACCAGGCTTGCTGCCCGTGATCTATATTAAGTCCTGGGGATTGTGGGCCCTTCTGGATACGGGGTCCGATTCCACGTTGATTTCGCCTGCGGCGTGCAGGAAATTCTGGGGAACCACATCGGGAGACCCGTGTAAGTGTGCGGTCAGAACCGTGACCGGAGTGGAACGGCTGCAGGGCGAGGCGAAGATACCACTCCGGAAACTGACCGGTAAATCGGGAACTGCCGCGGTACACGTCGCGACGTTGCCCAGCAGAAAATACGACATAATAATCGGGTGCGATATAATCGAAAGGGTGAACGGGGAACAGCGACTGACAGACGGCTGTTGGACAGTAAACCTGGGCAACCGACAGTATAGCGC
Source organism: Lethocerus indicus (assembly GCA_019843655.1). Classification (NCBI taxonomy): domain Eukaryota; kingdom Metazoa; phylum Arthropoda; class Insecta; order Hemiptera; family Belostomatidae; genus Lethocerus; species Lethocerus indicus. Next base: position 46,079,033 of record JACDQD010000001.1, read on the forward strand.
GAAGCGTGGGACAAAAGGGTCGCGGACATGTCGCGGTCACGGCGGTTGAGAGCGCTCAAACCGCGCGAGAGAAATTAGTAGGCAAAATTAAAGATCGGTATGGTGATACGTTTTATAAGGATGGGGAACCGTTAACAGCAACGGGCAGAGTCCGGCACACCATAGCCCTAGAGGGCACAAAACCGGTGTATGTTAAGCCGCGTAGATACCCACAGGCAATGAAAGAAATAATTAACCAACATATTAAAGAGATGATAGAACAGGGCATTATACGGCGATCGACGTCGTCATTCTGTAGCCCCCTGTGGGTAGTCCCCAAGAAAGTAGGGGCAGATGGAGTACAGAAATATAGAGTCGTAGTGGACTACAGGCAATTAAATAGTAGGACTAGGCTGGAAAGGTACCCACTGCCTAGATAGGATGGCGGGTGCTCGAGTGTTCAGCACGCTCGACCTGAAGTCCGGGTATCATCAGATACGTATGCATCCAGAAGACGTGGAGAAAACGGCCTTCAGTTTCGAGCGTGGACATTACGAGTTCCTACGGATGCCATTCGGATTGAAAAATTCAATACCGATTCACGGGAATTAGAACAAAGGCTGATTACAGCCTACCTAGCGGGGCAAATAGGACGGACCGGCCAGCTAATAGTTTGCGACAGGATGGTGGAAACTATAAAATCGGAGACGCGCCAACGCGAAATAGTTAATAGTTACCATACCGGTATCACTAATCACAGAGGGGAAAAAGAGACGCTGGACCACCTAAAAAGAGAGTATTATTGGCCCAACATGCTGGGCACAATTAGAGAAATTGTCGGCGGATGCTCGGTGTGTAACCAAGTAAAGTATGTCAGGAGACCGCTAGAAGCCCCGCGAATGGTTACACCGACCCCGACAGAGCCGGGTTTGAGAGTCCAAATAGACGTGTTCTTCTGGGAAAAGGAAAAGTACCTCACGACGATTGATGAGTACTCACGCCTAGCCTACGCCCGGCGAATTAGAAATAAAACAGCGAGTGCAATTAGAACGGCATTATTGGAACGATTCGCGGCACAAGGCAAGCCCAATTTAATAATTATGGATAAAGGCCGCGAGTTCGATAACAAGCGTCTCCGTGATACGTTAAAAGAATTGAATATCGGCTGGCATTATACGACACCGCGACATCCGCAATCACACGGGATGATCGAGCGTTTACATGGGACCCTCGCGGAGCATTTAAATTTGCTAAAAGCCGGGAAAGGTCTAACGGGGACGAACGCGATGGCTAGGGCCGTCCTAGCCTACAATTATAGTGTGCACTCCGCGACGGGTCAGACCCCGCACGATTTAACAAATTCCCTCTCGGCACGGGCGGGCGTGTCGGACAAGATCGAAAGGGCAAAAACGGAAATGACTGACAGGCACAACGCGGGAACAGAAGGGAATTTGCTTGAAGGAATACGCGCGGGCGATGTGGTTTTCCGGAAAAACGCCTGCCGGCGCCGGAAGACGGATCCGCGGTATCTGGGGCCGTATCGGGTCGTGCGGTTGTTAAACAGAAACCGGGCGCGACTTGAGAGGGCCGACAACCCCGCAGGGCGTCGCGAGACCGCCCACCTCCAGGAGTTGCGGACTCCGCAGAAGAAGAGGGTGCGTTTTGCCGACGGGATACAAGTTCGAGAGATAGGTCGGCGATCGAGTTCCGCGGCAATCCGGGGAGCGCGGAATAAGGGGAACAGTCCGCGAACGGATTCCCGACCTCGATCGCCGGAGAAATTGTAAATTATTAGGGACTCCTCGGTAGGATAAGATTTTAGTTTAAGTTTATTTCATTTTATTTTGTTAATTTTGTTTATTTTTTTCGTATGAGCATCGTTCCTGTCAAAGCGTGCAGAGGACCAGCGACAGGAACAGAAGAGGATGCGGGATTGTACAAGCCGAGGAGAAACACAGAAGAAATCCTGAAATCCTGTCCCCGGACTTTTAGCTAGTAGGAATTTAAAATCTGTAAATAGTCCTTAACAAAGGGGTTTGTCAAATCTGGGGGGGAGTAGTTAAGAGGTGGCCAGGAGCCCAAACAACATTAAGAGATGTAAACAAACAACGTATAGATTTGGCAAAGCCCTTTGTTAAGATGATCGTTATATATTGTGAGCCGGGCAGTTGATAGTAGGTATTGCTGTTGTATAATATTGTATCAAACTTATTTGTTGATTGGTTTATTAATAATTGCCAAATAGTTAATCCGCACGGCCTTCTAATAGGGGAAGGTACCCCCCGCTCCCATTTTATAATGATTTATAATTTTGGATTTAATCCACGAGGGGTTAGTGATGACGCGGGCGTACTCAAGCGCGCGAAAGCGGTCCGAGATTTGACTGATCGTTAACACCGCTCAGAGTCGGCCAATTCACAATTGGCCCCCTATCTCCCGTTTTATCGGTTATTAAACACCGAATGTATTTTGGTTTATATCCTAACTTATATGCATGGAATTCAACCACGGCCATGTCCGTTATTTGTAAATGGACTACGCCAAATACTGCGGTAGCGTTTCGCTAGAAACTGGTAAATGCAGTTTTGCAGTAGAGTAGCTTCGAGCTAATTAATAACAAAAATAAGATTAAGTTAGTAATATTATATTCGATTTTAGTGTATAGCACAGTTGTTACCTCATCTTTCCAACTCATTCAGTTATATGAGTAATATTTTTTCCCACAAAATATCTGGAGTAGCTGAGAGATCGTTTCAAAAAATAACTGGAGGGCAAAAAGTTGATTGGGTTGTTTTAATTGTTATATTTGTTTAAAAATTAAAAAGAGTAAAAATAATACCATAATGCCAATAATATATATATATATATATATATATATATATATATATATATATATATATATATATATATATAAAGAATGTTTTATGTATATAATTGATATCTGTCCTAAACTAGGTTTCTCATTACCGCCAACATGTATAGCATTGTCCCGCCCGTACACACGCCGTACCTTGAGGAGTTATCCAACTGACAATCCTAACTCCTTTTCTAAGGAAAGGGACACTTTTGTGCTCGCCAAAGCCCCCGAGTCTTGCGTAAAGTCGGCGATGAATCATTTATGAATATCTTGCGCATTAGCGACACCGGCCGGTCTTCACCCTAAAACTGGCGCGGGAGTTCGACCCCTTTCTATTCCCGCTTTCCTTTTTCCTTTTATCCGGTTTCACTTCCGGTTAGGTTATCTCTTGGTTATTTAGTTTCCGGTTTTGGCCGGACCGCGATTCTGACAATAAGCACCCAGGCTTCGAAGGAACCCCAGAAGACCTCTGGCAAAGAAGAGAGCTGGATGAAGTCCGAAATAATAAAAATATTAATTCGCGAATTGGTTTCGACGCTGTCTGTACTTTTACATCATTAGCACGAGTTTACGAGCTATTGCTTGTGTTTAACTAAAATTAAAACCATTTTTGTGCACTCTATTCTACCTCTTACTTACTCAACTGCAGTAATAAATGCATTACGCGTTTATTAACTGCTATATTGACCCTATTTTAAACTAAAATAACCCGAATAGATGTTACAGTAGCAGTTTTAACGAGCAGAAAATAACGGAGAAGAAAATCAGCTGGCATTCCCTCCTTCTTTTTTTCAAATTTTATTTATTAATTTTTCTATTTTCTGGCATGTTTAGAACATATGCCCAATTCCTTTTAAAGTACGTTTGGGATGCCGGGAGGTAGTGTTCGGTCGTAGGATTAGGAAGGTGTGTAATTCGGGTGTGAAATTTATCATATTTTTGTACGGAAGCGTTATTTCCAATATTTAACGAGCGGCAATTAGTACGGACGACTGCATCAGTCCTCGTACCGTGTTGTAATATCGATGCGTACATTGGTTCGTTAAATTCATTGTACGGCCACGTCTGCAGATCTCGGTCTATCGGGCAGTATTAATAGTGGCTTTGTAAACATCCGTTGTAATACCCGGGCCCTGCGGACGGCCGAGGTTAACCAATCGGGAAATCAGCGCTTCGGGGGCTTGACATAGCAGTCAGAATTGCAGTAATAAACCTACCTCGTAGGGCCCGCGGGCTAAGCCGGCGTTAATAATCTACCGCCTATACCAATATGTAATAATTATTAGTACCAATTAATTAATCAGATCCTGTTAATTAACGTGAGGGCGTTTAACGATCGTAATTGGATGATGGGAATAAATAATCCTCCGGGATCGGATGCCTCACAAAGTCCGATGCGAGGCAGGCAGACTCAACGCCAACCTAATATATCCGCTAAATTGTCCCGGGCAATTCTGGAGAGATATCATAACCCGTACGTACTTTTGGAATTTGGACTCCCCATACCAACTCTTCCAGACCACGAGTCTTCTCGATTCGTAATCGGGATATTCCGATCAAAAGTTCTCCCCGGTATGGTTCAAATCGCACCGTTCACCACCACCTTACTTAACGTGCCGACAGTTGACGAATTTATAAAATCCTTGTTCCTAAAGGTCCTGTCCTAATTTGTTCCTTTGATCACTCTCTTCTATTATGCATCCGTCATCCCCCCCCCCCCTACGGCGGCTTAAACGCCACTTGCCACTTGTTCACTTCGGACCGTAGCCAAAAAGGTGCCAGAAAAACACATACCGCGATTGGGCCCACGACTGTAAGGTTTATTGTTAAAAAAAATCGATTCTACGTCGCCATCGTCTCTACTACGAACGAAGCGAGATCACAGGGCAGGCACACACGAGGAACATGTCCGCGATTGTTTCAATAACGATTTTACTGATTCAAGGAATTTCTCCCGAAAATTCGAGAAGGCCGTCGGTATTGAACGCCGGAAAACGGCGTCTGAAATATTCGCCAAATCGCCTTTTCCAGCGAGCCTCCAGCGCAGATACCGTGGAATCGGCTATGAATAAACCATAACTTATTAACGCAAATGATACGTAAACAATGCGCGGGCCATGCATAAACCATCGGCCCTTCCTCCCTGGGCCATATAAAAAATTAGATAGTGGAATTGCCTTCATGAAAATTTTTGTGCAGGAAAATTTATTTTTCCCGAAGAACATAGCCCCCGATATTTCTTGTATCGGTAAATGAAACTTAATAATTAGTTTTTTTTTATATCATTTTATTTATTGTACACTAAACTTTACAGGTATGAGTACAATGACGCTATGTTTATTTCTGTATTTCATTGTTGCGATAAAACAAACCGGTAATGGTTCTTACCTGGGCTACAGTCCGAGGAGACCTCTAAGACGGGAATGGAACTTTAGGGACCGGAATTCGTCAACTGCCGGTATGTTGAGACCGTGGTGAATGCTGTGACTTAAAGTATAACGAGGAGCATTAAGGAACTTATGGAGGATTTTCGATTGGACTCTCTGGATGCAAGCGTAGTTGGATGTTTCAATACTACAGGAAAATCATTTTTATAGACAGCAATCAATAGTATTAGTGCTTTAAGGTAATCGGTAAAATCGATATACAAATGAAATCTTGCGAATGGACCTTGTCTTGAATGAAAAATCAATCTGCCCGTAATGAAGTATGTAAATAAATTATGTAGTTAATCTATTAACGAACTAGAGGGTGTTTGTGTGAAAAGTTGTCGAGGAAAAATATTTGCTCGTCAAAATTATATTTTCGCACGCACAAAATACCTTTGTCAATTCACGTTTAAATTCACAGCGACATCAGACGGCCGGAAATCAGAATTATTGAGCTCGGGGGCGAAAATCTGACGACAGACCAAACGGAAGAGAACGGATACCCGCAGGGGACGCGAGTTGTTTATGGGTCGGCCGACCTCGGCTCACATAAACTGCACCCTGCGTACGCTACATTTACAAACCGGCATCTAGGGCGCTTCACCACTGCTCAGGCATTCCCGGTACTGCGCCTGTTTAGACGTGTACTCTCTAGACGCTGAGAAATCTACGATCCGTACATAGCGAAAAAAATTTTTTTTTTTATTCATTCAACCGTACAATCGTCGTTATTGATGTTAAGTAGCAATAATTTAAAATTGAAGCGTTAGTCGGTCGGTGCTAATCGGTTGTAAAAGGAGTGATTTAAACAATAAAATAAAGTTACTGCACGGTGCATATTTCATACCCGCGATCATTATTTTTCTTTAACCGTTTTATTGCCAAAACTGTACAATGCAATCGGCGACATCGATGTTAGTGTGGCACTAGTAACAAATAGGGTAAAATGGTGGAGAACCCCACCGGCTTTCCCCCTTTTAATACATTTATTTTTCCGGTACGTTTATATCACGTCGCCACTTCCTTTTCCGGCGTCTGTGAGGAGCGTTCTGGATGGCGTAATTCGGGAGTGAAATTTGTCATATTTGTGTACAGCGAATTCACGGACAAACTGTAGGGCGCATCGGTTATTTTCCTTAATATTTTCGTATTTCGTCATATATTCGATGGATTGGTCGGACCCCGATTGAATTAAAGAGAACGAGACAGGGTTGCGGGTATAACGGGCGCACTGGTGAACGGTCAGACGCGGACATCCGTCCTCATCGACGGCCGATATAGTTGGGAGGGACCGCCTCGCCGGTGTACCAGTTTAATAAGGAAAGTCTGTTCGAGGGTCATGAATAAAACATCGGGGAACCGAACCCGAACCCCCCGAGAGAGGATGGGCGTCCACCTTCAACGTCCCACAAGCAAATAACAACTACTCGTGCTCGCCTCGGTATTTAATTGGAGGTCCCGGGTACCCTTAATAAAACCATTTCCTTATCATCCTTACCACAATCCTTATTTTTTCCTTATTAGACCTCCGTCGAGAAGGGATCTATTCTACATTCTCCGGTAATTACATTTCTGACCGAGGCGGAGTTGATATATTTTTGTTTTATTTTAGCTCGCCCCCTCAGTCCGAATTTCCCTTTCAGAACTACCCGAGGTAAAATACCTGGGCCTCTATACACACAAAGGACTGATTACGGAGTTCAGAAATAAGGGTAAAAGGACTGGAAGTCAACAGACGATACAAAGTACTAGTTAGATTACTGGATAATAGATATTAAGATAAGTTTAAAAAATAAATTATTACTGTAATTAACACTGTAATTAAACCAATCTAGACATAGGGCCGCGAACTGTGGGGTTCCGCTAAACCAACAAATATCGATAATATCCAAAGTTTACAGTCGAAAATATTAATGAAAATAACCTAAGGTCTCCGTCCCCAACCTATCTATATGTAGATCTTACGGTGAAAAAAAAACCGTCCAACTTTTTTGGTACAATGCATATACTTTTATCACTTTTACAACCCGGTTTTCATGTTTATTTCATCTTTTCGCTGTTAGTAATTCTTTGAATGACTGCACTAAGCATCCGTTTTCATACGGATTATCCTTAGGCTGACAAACGGAAAGTAAGGTGAGACGGCTTCATTTACGGCCTTCTAATGTTTACAGGACGGTTGAAACTTTAGTGAAACCGACTAACCCCCGATACGGGCGCGCGAATACCTAACAGATAACGTCCGGAGGGACCGGGGGCGGCGTTATCGCGTCTAAATCAAGCCCGCCGTTTTGAGGGGGGGCGGGAGGCAACGCCCTGATAAATGATTCATTTCATTGGGGTTTAAGTCCCTGGGAAAGGGGTATAGCCCCCCCCCCAACTACAGGCTCGTAATAAACCCGTCTATTTCCCAGTTGGGTCATATACATTAAAAAATTGTCCGGGTCGTGCAATTTTTAGTGGCCAGACCAATAACCCACAGACACACAGCCACGACTTTCTGCCGGGATAAAAAAAAAACCAACTGCGAACGGTAATTGCGGTATTTTTGACATAACTCTTTTCGGGTGATCTGCGAGAGCTCAGAACTCATCAGTCTCATTATCTCGTACCCCTCAGGCGGGTTTCGCCTTCTTGCCATCATCAGTCCACCGTTACTGTCCGGACTACCATATATAAATCGAACACTATAAAGCGTGCCAATGTTAAATTTAGGAACCGAAGGTTTTTGACAAAACATGGTGAATGGTGAACACGGTGTTGGCATCAATATTATCAAAAGAAACGATCCATTCCCTGTCCGAATTTCCAGTTAATTCCGATAATATCTAATTATTGGCAGAATACGTTTGAATTAATAATCAGTAAATTTGGAAGGGAGACTATTCCCGATAGAATGCGGGGCCCTCCGGCGTTCGAATAGTTTGGGGGAGCTTTCGGACAGAAATGGGCATGGCCAGAACGCAGCCTTGTAACTTGTGACATAGCCCGAAAGTTGTTTCTGGAATTCCCTTAAAATTCAATTCCTTCCGGTCTTTCACATCTCGGGCATATTACGTTTAATTGGTTCGAATACTTCTCGGACAAAGGCCGCCCCCGGCTATATTCAGGTGAATTAACTGCGGACAGTGTGTACGATGCAGTAAAAACACAGGAATTGCAATTAACAAGTACATACAAAAGTGTTGCCCAAAACGCACTGGGAATAGGACGCCGAGAAGGCTATTAAATTGGGAAATGTTTTAATAAGATAATGAGAGCGAGTGTTGATACTGCGAAACCTCACTGCGCGAGAGGACCCCACGAATGGCGTTAGCATGAAAACAGGGAGGCCTAAGAAATATTAGCCCGCTCCTGCGGGGGTATCGATCGGGCCCGGTTCGGGAATAGTCCGCAGCGGCCAATTTAAACCTTTCCTCTGATTAAAGAAGACAGGCTTAATCTCCAAAATGTAGTCCGCAAGACCAACAGCCCCCCGGGCTATAATGATGTCTACCCCCGTTCGAATAAATGATAGCTCCCCGAAGGTGTCCCCAAATTGCCGTCCGTCCACTATGGAAGGACTTTTCAATGGGGAACGGAATATCCCGGTAATATTTTTCGCGGTGTCCTTCCGAACAAAACGAATGGAGAACACCCGCAGTAATTGAAAGTGTCGGGGATTCTTAAAACTACTACTAGGGGACCCCTCCCCACTCCCCTATAACTAGGTGTTAGGCAAGTACACCTACGAGAAGTACGGTAGTGAAAATGCTATTGGACAAGTCAGTTTCGTTCACTTATACAGTGACCGGGCAGTACGAGAGTAAAACTCCAATATTTGGATCTGAAGCGGCAAACAGATAAATAAACACTCGAAATGAAATAAATAATGCAGGGCCTAATTTGAACAAACGGTAGCGATTTAAATTCGAATTGCATTGGGGTTAGTGGGGAGGCGACTCTCCGGTATGGAGACGCCCTCCCACGCCCCTTGCCTTGAAAGCGAGACACTATCGCCGGGGACCACGTTAGCATTCATACGCCGTCGGAATGTAAATGAACCCCGGTTCTAATCGGGCTCACCCCGGGGTGAGGGGCGTTGATCGAGTTCAGATGTCCCGCGCCCTTATCACCCTCCCTGATTTCCAGCCACCGAGATTCGCCCGTAGTAGTTTTTTCCTGTTTACCCCATTTGCTCTTAATAAACAGTCCTCCTATCTCTTTTTTTGCCATTTATTCTGGGTTAAACGACTGAGCGCAATACGAGAGGCGTTCAAATACACTCCATTAATTTGTACTAAATTTGATGTAAATGTAAAGTATTTGTTCGGGATGCGAATATCACAATTATGATATTTGGTCTTAAAGTAGACCAGTTGTTTTGAATGTTTGTTGTTGAGTATGTTTTTTTTATGCCGTACTTATGGAGTGGGAGCAAATATGGAATAGTCGGTATAGTATTTAGATTTTTAATTGCCGAATATATCGGTTTCTAATGTATTCCCGAAACGAGGCCGTATTTAAGCCTCTCTATTTTTATTTTCGTATAAAGATAAATAGTTCCTGGACATTTAAAGATTTAAACCGTCCATCAACATCGGTCCTTTTGAAACCGATTCGGTTGCCGAGAGCAGTGGCTGAGTTTAAGTAGCATCCTATTCGCACTGCTGCGCCGTAGAAAATAATCGCGAGTAACGGTGTTATCGCAGTCCTCCGAATTGCGTCCCTTACGTTTACCCTAAGCGCGCAATATATATATATCGAAATGGATTCCCGTTCCGCGCCCCTAATCTCGGATTCGTCCGGGGCCGTTAATTAAAGTCGCCGAAGTCCCGTTTTAATTAAAAAAACCTCCCCTTGACAAAAAAAGAAAAAAAGTGGGTTGGTGGGGTAGAAACAACCGAGGGAGACCCGATATTGTAATCTTCGGGCAGGGAGGCCCCCACCAGCAACACCACCACCAATGCCCGCACAGTTCGAGACGTTCATCAATCTTCGGATATACGCCTAAAGGAAAATAGAATGGGGGCGGGAGGTCGGTGAAAGTGTGGACACAAAAAGGTCCAAAGAAACAATATTCTTCACTAGGGACATTCTTCCTACATAAATAGGGCCGGGTCGGGGAGTGTTGACGCGTTAAAAAAAGTTGGAAAATTCCCATATTGTTTCACGATGTACTATTCTTTATAGATTATTACCTCCGATCGTTCGATGGAACAACTTGTCTCCTGGCCTACCGATCATCAATAACTCAGTGCCGAAAGCGCTTGATTTTAAATCCGAGAGAGATTTTATATAATTAAATGAATTATAATTAAAAACCTCCGCTGTCTATCTGCAATTATGGGGATGCAGGTCCCGCCCAACCCAAACCCGTCTGTTATACAGGACGACAATGTTAAGGTGGAGTGAAGAAATCGATAACAAAACTTGAGGCAACTAAATATGGGTTACCTTAGGATGAAAATGTCGGGTGCGATTTAGACGTTGTCAGGAAGAGACAGAACAACAAGAGGATTCTGGTGCCGGGCGAAGGGTCGACGGAGGGGGAGTGGGAAAGGAACTTTCCGGTATCGGGGTGGGCTTAGGGGCAACTTCTCCAACTGTTGGGGGATGCTGAGGTCTTTATGAAGGCCCGCCTGAGGGGGGAGGCTTAAGTATGACGCTTTTGATTGGAAACTATACGCGCAACGAGTACACTCGCAGCTTCTCTGCGAACTTAACGTGTAGCCTTTGTGTGTGTCAACACTCCTGATCTTCACCAATCTGTAAAACGAAAAAGAACTGACCGGCCGAAGTTAGGGAGTTTTACCGCTTTAAGACACTTGAAGGGCGGATAGAAAAAAATGCCTATGCTCGCGATGAAAATTTTCTAACGAGTGTTTGACGAGCCGACAAATGGAAAGAAATAAATCAAAAATGTAGCAGTAGCATTGCAACGGAACGGTATGTTACTGCACTGTTTCTGTCGAGTATCAATCCTATTTATTCCCCGATTGCGCTATCAGGTTTTGTAAGGTTCGGGCGCCTTACTGGATACCCGACTCGCATAGGTTCGGAATCAGACCGCGGATCTAAAGAAGAAGGAATTTCCATGCTTCGTCCCGAGATACATACTCCAGGTCTTCGGATACCGCAGTACACTTCGTAAAAGCCGTGCGAAGATAGCATCGAAAGCAATGTCTTTTAACTATTCTCGCAATTATCATCCGTTTACATAATTCGATGTTCTATAGAGGCAGTAACAGGGTTTATCTTGAAGGACGAGAGCGTTGAGCGCACAAAGCGTAGGGCGACGCGTCTGACCCTCGGACGACTCGATGCTCCATTCCTACCTTGGCCGTTTCCCGTTCTCATTTTCGGCTACTGAAGAGGGCGGAGTGAGGAAAAGTGCGGGAATGGGAAGAGCCGTTTTAAAAACAATTAAACTAGCTCGGCGACTGGCGGTCCGCGCCGGCACTTGGCCCGTGATCAATAGTCAACAGAATCATTAACTCGGCGGGTTTCTGGAAACTTGTTCCGAAGATTAGTGGAGCCGACCCCCGCACCCTCTCCCGACAGCCCCGGCCCCCTCCATCGATATATGAATAGGGAACAAACAACCGCCGGAGGTGGGGACGGGGACGGCAGTAGGGTGCCCTCCGCATATTTATCGCTTCGGGGGGTGAAACTTTTACCTGATCCCGAGAACTTAGCCCTTTATCTACGGTGTTCCGCCGGCGACTCCGAGCCAATTTGCGATCGGCTCCTTCCAATAGAATTTCGAATTGGGAGCGCTCCGGGGGGTTCGGCAATTTCCAGGGCCCTGCGCCACCGATGACGATCGTTTAACGGGCCTTCAGCGACAATGCTCTTTAACTATTGCGCGCAAAAATTAGTGTACTCGAATTTAAGACGTCCTATCGATTAAAGAGTTTAAATATGGAATCGAGGGATAAGTCCACCCCCGGGGATTCGAACCCGCGTCGGCGCGTTCCCATTCGGAACGAAATAAGTAATAAATTATTTATTTTTCTTTGAATAGTACATCAATACGTGTACAGTATAGTACATCGTAGATGCTACACAAATTTTGATTGATACATGCATTCCGGCCTACGCGACTTTCTACATTTATGTACACAAGTATTAAGACGAAATATACTTGTGCACTATGATATTATGGTCATCGGGAAAGTTACATACTAAAAACCAGAGAACATTGATTACACTCACTCTTATCACGCACATACTTTGCACGCCCTTGTTTCGCTTCACCGGGTATAGGTGCACTCTACACTAGATGCAATGGCGACCGTATACTACCGGAAGTATACCGTCCTTAGCCCTATAAGCACACAGCGTATAGACACTTAAGTTGGCACATTCGCAGGGTTTACTTCAGTGTCGGACACTGCACTTTGTGCGGGGGACTTCCACTCGGGGCTAGGACCCTTCTCCTCGCGGACGGATTGAAAATACACTATCGCGATCGATTCTTGAATCGAACTTAATTGTCGCCTTTCGCGTTTAGAACCGCGGGTCGATGACTGTCGGTTTGAAAAAGGAAAGGGGTCGCCGCGGAGACGCTGCCGAGATTGCGGGCCACTCTAACCCCTTTATATCCCGGCCTCCTTTACACGGTTACAGAAATAATTAATTATCCTCGGGGCCTAATTAAGGGCTAGGGTTTACATTCTAGATTTATTTCTCCGGCGGGTAGGGCTTCCTTTTTCCGGCCGCGAAAATACGCTCCTCGGACTGGGTTTCGGGCATTTTCTCGGAATTGATATTGCGACTAAAGAAGGAAAGGCTGTTCTGTAACCACGACCGCGATATAAATTAACCCTTTTAATTGCAATGGGGAGACCATAGGCGGACGTATCATGAAATGACGAGGATAGATTCCATCGTACACCTCGGAAAAGACCGACTACATCGACATTCGTTCTAGACATTGTTAAGGCAACGAAAAAACAAGAAACTAGTATTGCGTGTATACGAATTAGAATATAAGAACGTGTAACGAGAAGTTTGGAATTTCATCTCTCTTGTGAGAAGCCTGTCTTGCTAGGGTTCAAAGGTGGTTAGTTGAGTACGGTACTACAAACATGAACTGTTTTTCCCGGGAGCGCTCCCTCCACATTTCGCTCTGGTTCAAACCGGCGAGGCCGCAACAGGAGCGTTCGAAATTCCAATCTGGAAACAATTAACTCCCAATTGACGCCCCCCCCGTCCTCACGTTCCGGAAATGTGTCATCGGCATATATCGTTTAGCCGCTTCCGTTTGTTCGGTAGCCTCAAACCATTGTTACCGCCATATTTGATCATTTCAGTTAGATATAAATTAAAGATTGAACTTGCAGCCAATGGTTCGCCAGTTCGAACTGGAAACGAGCGGGTCTCCGATCGACGCCCAGACCGATATTTAAAAAAAAGGCTAATTTACTCTCAAAAACATAGTCAGTATGTTCAAATTGGACATTTTTTTATATCGTAAAATTTATTATTCTGTATATTGCGTTAAATTGACTATTATCTCGCATCTGACGTATAGACCGATGCTTATCTTTATTTCTTTAAATATACGCATATTTTGGACTCACAATTGGAATTGGCACTTGGCGCGATTAAGCTAGATGGGAAAAATATTCCACCTCCACCATTTTCCGCCGAACGCGCTCGTTTCACCGGTCGCTATTTTGCAAGCGGCGGCTCTATTTTCTGTCGGATTCAGCGGAGAAACATAATTAATTTTTAAATTATTTAATTTTTATGTTTAAATAAATACATTTTCTACAGTACCTGTTATTTTTTTTCGTTCCGCTGATAACATTCGTGCAGTGATTACAGGATGTAGCCAGCCTCTTCATCAACGCCTGGGAACCACTCGGAACTATGAAGTGGGGGACTTATTGAAGTTGGGTGGGAACAACTGAAAGCTAGATGGATGTGGGCGCGCAGAGGGCATCTGGCTGATTGCAGCCGCCGAGTTGCCCCGGTTATGCAACGGACACCGCGACATTTATGAAAATTATGTAACGCGCTCGTTCAACAACACACAATTGACACGGCTCAAACTGCCACCGGTTTTTCCCCTCCGGTCCCGTCACCAACACTCTGAAGGAGTTTAAACTCTATTTATAATTAAGAAACTTTAATTACGTAAATAATTTAAGGTACCTTTCTTGGAATATCAGCAGTCTTGCTATTTTCCTTGTCGACCTGCTTCTTGTGCAGACTCGAATCGCCACCTTCGGTAGACTAGCGAAGCACCCGACCGCATCTATCACTGCTCTATTACTGACAATAGATATACATTGCTATACGAATTTACTCTTTAATCCTCTAGGGGCCAAGAAAGAGAACAGATAAGACTAGAAGTTTGAGTTGGACAAACATTTCTATGCAATTGTCATCATTGAGGAGAAAGGACGGTTTGGACAGAGGCCGGATTGGAGGCTTTTTGTAAATAGATTTGTATTGATATATTGGTCCCTATCTCTTCTCTGTTGAAACCATTTCTTGCTATTTCGATTTTCTTTTGGCCAAGAAAACGACTGAATAATAGTTCGGTCACCGAGGTAGAAATCAGTTCGCGGTCAAGTTTCTTTGGCCGTAAATCTATATCTTCTTTAGCCTGTGGATCTAATGTAGCTGAAGCTGTCCTATGACGTCAGTGTTAACCACGTGATAATATATTAATTACTAACTACTTATCGCGTAGGAATTTAGTCATATACGCTTTTGGGTGTATGTGTGTGTGTGTGTGTGTGAGAGAGAGAGAGAGAGAGAGAGAGAGAGAGAGAGAGAGAGAGAGAGAGAGAGAGAGAGAGAGAGAGAGAGAGAGAGAGAGAGAGAGAGAGAGAGAGAGAGAGAGAGAGAGAGAGAGAGAGAGAGAGAGAGAGAGAGAGAGAGAGAGAGAGAGAGAGAGAGAGAGACAGAGAGAGAGAGAGAGGGGGAGAGAGGGAGGGAGAGAGTTTGCGCTTGTTTTAAGCATCTCGTCACATTTGGCACCACTTTCGTGGAATGGGGGTGTGAAATAAAAAACACTGTGAATTCGAATGGAACCGTGTCCCGCCGATAATTGAAACGGGAAAAGTGGCGGCCCCATCGCCGCTGGGCCACGGGGAAAAAAAAACAAAAAACAAAAACAAATTTTTCGGCACTCCGACTTGTAAAGTCTAATTAAAAATATACGGGCCCTCGAGCAATTTCTCGGTCAAATCAAGACCTGGTCCAGAACTGTCGTCCAGCAACTGAAGACCCTTCCCCGATACTTACGAAAGTACAATGAATACAATATTTATCGGGCTAAACTCAACATTTTTAAACTAGCCAAGTGAAAAAAAAATATTTGAGTCAAAGGAAATTATTTGACCCGGTATATGTACATTTATTATAGGTTTTATATAAAAAAATAAGTAATAAGGGCTATACTGTGGCGTAAAGTTGGGTGGGCCTAATAACGCTTTTGTATACAGTCATCTTCGACCTCTCACTAAGTATGTTCGACTATATAGTCTCCCTAATTTGTTATTGGCCGTCTCAAGACCGTACACCTAAAGAGGACGGTTGGAGATTATTTATCTAAGAGGATTTATTAAGAAAATCGAACGAACTCTGCGAATATCTTCATTTCCCACCCCCTGCCCCAGTCAGTGTACATTACAAACAGGACGGACAGAATTTGACAGCCTCTATTAGTTGTGACATTTAAGTGCCTCAACCGCGGAGGGACTTTGTGTAACCGCCCCGACGTTGGTTTGTTTGGCTGAGGGGGGGATCATCGATTGCCTTCCTCCCTCAAAACGGGCTCATTTGTCCAATAAAGCCCAGGGCCAATATCACCCGACGGAATAGAACATCTGAAAGGGAGTGGTCATAGAGGGGGGCGGGAGGGTGGGAGAAGTGACAGAAGAATGTTATATCTATGGTACTGGTTTCATTAATAAGAAATTCATATTGGAAAAGAAAGAAAACAGGCGTCGGGTGAATTTAAATGTTGCTCTCAAAACTCCCAGAACTGCAATTTAAAATATATCAAGCTCTTAATCCCTTAACTGAACTTTTTATTATTGTATCTAGAACACTAAATCAGCCCAGTTACTACCATTTTCCTAGCAAAGTATTAAAGGATTTCCGACCTAATACTATATTTTTGTAATTCGCCCCCTTTAACCTGCCGGAGTTTAACACAGGTACCCTCCATTCTTCCATTCGTAAGAAAATATAAATATTTCGATTAACGTTTTGTAGCATCTGAACATCGTAATTGAAAACAGAGCGTAGCACTGAGTTTACGACTAATTGAGGTTAAAGAAGGCTTAATTATGGGCTCGAATGGTTGCCAAAGTGGCAATGATAAGGTGGCTCGCAATCGGGCATTTCACGGCTGAACCGGGTGCGCTGTATAAATTTTCCCTGGGTATTATATAGCCAACGCTCGGTTCGAGGATTCGTTTTGAGATTTGCATCCTGACTGGTAGACAGCGTCGATCCCGGGTCTTACCGGCAGGACCCTAAACATAACAAACTACTGTTCCCCCTAGTTGCCCTTTCGGCAACTTTTCTCACTCCTGCCCTCATTCGCCCCGCTTCGATTCGATCCGGCTTTTAAAATTATAAAAAAACAAATTATAAAATGAACAGTTCGAGAGCGCGACAGGATGCGGCACGACAGGATGGAAGGGTGGTAATCTCGACTCGAGAAAAAGTATACCCCCCGCCCACCATTGCAAATTCGTTAACGAAGAATGAATTTGTTGTTAATTTTTAAGAACCAGCCGCCAGGAAGTTTGAGTGAGAAACTTTCACTGATGCCGACCAGACGAGAGAATGAACTAAAAAAGAAATACTATACATCCTGTTAAAAATTCATTCGTGTATTCACCAACTTATTCATCTTCCACCTCCCGCCGTTAATTTTGTCGTTCGGAAATAAATTTGTATTTGAAGCAAGAAAAACCTAGGCGGCAGAGAAAATCTAAAGAAAAAAAGGGCGGCTTTTCTTATCCTGAAAACGCAATCTGTTTATTTAATTACACAGCACTTCCCAATATTCAATTGTAGTTCGGGGCTTCTTCTCGAATTGAAGAGCCTTCGAGTGCCCGTTGAAAATATTGCTGGTCGATTTCTAGGGAGAAGTCTACTATATTGCTTCGATTCTGCAAAAGCTATTCACTCAGGCGTGACCCGTAGGAACTACTCTTTCAAATTCACGCGACGTCGGAACCGTGAATAGAAGAATGTTTCCTGCATGGCCGCGTACCCTGTACACAGAGTCAGAGTTCGGGGAGCAAGAAAAGTTTACTAAAAGTTGTGCAAATAAATGAAGGAAAGGTTGTTTTAATCTATCCACTTGTTTTGTAGATCAGCAAAAACTTTTTTGCATCGTGAATACTCAATGAAATATCGCAATTGACAATTTCACCGCCGTCATTAGCATTCCTTTGGCGTTATTTTCTGGCTGTTGAATTTACAGAGTATCGTAGATTTCGTGTGTTTCTGTCTCTCACCGAAACAAATGAAATCTACGGTATTCCAACCCCTCGCATAACACAAAACACGTATGTTAAACTAGTTTACAGAGAATTTACATAATAAATATTAGATTTATCTATTTTACTTTAAAAATTTTGTTCTTACCGATCTTTACTGAAGTAGTGGGAAATCTCCCTATTTATGGATTCGTCGTTCATCTCCCAGGCGTTGGGTTTCCCGTAAACTGGTAGGTTGCATTGTTTGTTTTTTTAATTTGTATTCCTAATTTTAAATATTTGCTCACTAATTTGAGATCAATTCATTAATGATGTGGTTTACTCTCAATTATTAGTCGTATTCATTTTGTTGTAAACGACTTTATGAAGGCTGCCTTTGTTGCAGCCTTTAGCGTGAATTTTAAAAATAAAAAGAAACAAAGCGAAATCGGAAATAATTATCTCTATTATCTCTCTCACGCTCCTTCCCAATCTCTCTCTCGCTCTCGTTTATAATAGAGACAGTTCAGCGCCCTTTGAAACACTTTGAACAATGACAAAACCATTGTCCTTTGACGGGTTTAATTCGAGGATAGAAAAGAAGTGGGGGCGAAACGGCGATTTCGGTGCTCTTAATTTAGTCAATTCTTTCAAATTGAGACGTTCGATAATTGAGTTTTTACCGCCGGGAAAAGAATGGAATGCCCATTGAGATATTTTTATTTACAATGGTAGTCATAGTACAGACGATTCGTACCCAACGATTTAACACTTAGTGCATTCAATGTATAAACGGTTTATATCCCATTTACATAGATTAGGGCCAAACAGATTAGAGGAGTAAAAAATTATTTATTTATTTAATATTTAATACCACCATTATTTAAGTAGATACAAATGAAGTGCGTTTATTGAGCCCCACTTATTGTGACTGAATGTCATTAATTCCAATACTAATGCAGAAAAGTTTCATCCTCCTGTAGATGTAGATAGTGTCGATTTATCTTAGATCTTTAGATTTATATGAAATTATGTCAAAACCCTTTATCACAGGTTCAAACAAATGTCTTAATTTGAGGCCATTTAAAGAAATAAATCGAATTCTCTATAAATACATAAATAATTATTAACAATCAGTTATTCAAAGAATAAAGAACAACAACAACAGTTAAATCAGAAAATAAAATAATACAATTTGCCGGTGTAGGTGAGAAATGATTATATTTCGCAAATATTGGTACATACACCAAACGACTGTGGGAATGCTGAATTCAGCGGAGAATGCCGACATTCGCCATATATCGGTCTTCCACAGTAACCTATACACAAATACAGTGTATTTCAAACAGCGTTTTAGACAGTATTTTACAAATACGAATTCTAACCGAATAAGCAAAGGCCGCGGCTTAAATTTTAAATTGTCTCCGGTGGGAACGACCTGGGGCTGTCCTATTGTCGGCTGCGGTAGGACAAAGCCCAGGAAGGGAAAAAACACCGAAGACAAGACAACCAGCGAAGGGACAATTTCAAAGCGCCAAAAAGTTGGCTGGCTTTATAGCTTATTTATATTAAAACTTCTCGACGTCCCTTTTGTCGGGGACGACGCCTCCCTTCCGTCGGCGATGATTGCGACTTCCGCCGTCGCGACGGAGATAGGGGAGATATTTCCTCTTTAATTAAGTCGCAATACCGATTTATACATTTTTAATATAATAATTTTTGGGATTTATTTAGAAATTTAAAAACGCGCACGAAGTTACATCTGCGGGTCATAAATCAATATCGTAGGAATGATATATTGTCACTGTTGTTGTTATTGTACAGCAGCGATCTCCTATTTTGACATACATCGTATATTTGTAAAATAAAAGCATTTTTGTCATATTTTTATTCAACCTGCGAATGTCGACATATATCGTTTAGCAAATGTATCGATCATACACCAACCGACTATGTCAATGCTGACATTTACAGGAGAATATCGACACTTGCCAGATATCGGTCTTTCACACTAGCACGTATACTAATTTCTTATGTCCACCTCCCAGGGATAACGAAGAAATAATTTTCGCCCCGGAAAAGTGATCAATCACTCTATCGTAAATGAAGCAATTGGATACCGGACGATTTTGCGGTCCGAGAATGTAGTCCGGATATTTACAGTGCGATTCGACGGACGCTGACACGTTGTTGACACGAGTGGACTCCGGGACCGGGTAAATTATTAGAGTGGCCTACTGGACACTGAGAAATTGCAGATTGCTTAGAACAAATACGCGACGCATTACGGGACCGAGTCAGGACATATGGAGCCGGGGACAAATAGTGGACGCGTAGAACTCAATTGACTCTCCTCAATCAACCGCCCTCCCTCTGGCTTTCTTCGAAAGACCACATTCTACGCTTTCCACACTGTTCTGACTCTGTTACATGAAAAAATAAAATATATATGTATATATATTAATTAATAGGTAAGTAATACTTGTGAACTGTTGTCGAGAACTGTACATTCTGAGGGAATAAGTACATAAGGCGTTAGTTCATTTCCGCTTACTGGGCTCCTATTCTGCTCATTAATTTCTCAGCGTCTCGAGAATACACTCCGTGCAAGGTACGATGTCCCCGAAATTGTTCTCGACGTAGGGTCTCAAGAGAAAAAATATAATTAATTCTACAAATTTTAATTATTTACGGGTCCGCGATAGTATTCGTTTGTGTGGCCGTCGAGAGAAAAGAAACATCGACTGTCCGAAGCGCAGTTTCGCCCTCTATCGGAGAGCCGAGTTTCATTTTCTTTATGAAAAAAGCGAAAGCCTTATAGCATCCGGGGCGGCGGGGGTGGAATCGCGTTCTCATTACCGCCGCACCCCCACCCCCCTCCGTCACGGTTCTAATTAAATTCCCCACCCGGCTTTCTGGTCCGAAAAATTTTGTTTTGAGATATTAATTAGACCCGACCACTTTTGTTCGATTCCGGTCGGGGGCCCGAATTCCGCGAAGCCGGAAAACTGGGAAAAGACGGAACGTTTATGTTAACCGAAATCCGGAAATTCGGCCCGATTTTACGCCCGAATTGATTTCCAAATTTACGTTTTGGATCGAGTGATACCCGAATTAGTTAGGCCACGGCCGATAGTCCAATGCGTGGAATCCTTATACTGGGTTCAGAAGAATCGACTTAAACCTTAAATTAGGACGTAAACTGAAACTAGCCTGACGGAAAAACTCAGAACCGACGAGAAAACCGTATCTAGGCGGTCTAGAATTTGCTGGAATTAAAACCAGCGGAAATTCTCCCCCTCACCTCGCCATCTTTTCATTGAAGAGAATCCCAGGACGTTTTCGCCTCGGTATTTCATCGGGGGAAATTAAGGAAACGAACCGCGCAAAAGGAGTATTTTCTCGTTTTTCTTCCAACCCCCCCCCCCACCCGTCCGTTGTTTAATAACCGACTTTCAATATGAAGACAGCTCCCGCACACTGCAACCGTTATTAGCCAACCCCTCGAGGGCAGTTGCCGTTCCTACAGATTTCAAATATCAGAAATTATTGCCGGCAGAAATCTCCCCCCCAGGTCTTATTAGAAAATGTTCTGCGTCCGGTGAATTTTTTCGCGTAACAAACCTTATCGGACTTTATTGGACGATAGCGGTGTTGTGTTCAGCCGCGGTAATACCAATAATTTTAAAATAAAAACCTATATTAGTAATAACGGGTTAACTTCTAACGAATGTATTTATAGTATTCATCAAACGTACTATTACTTCTGTTTTTAGTTTTTTCAGACTTTATGAAGTACCTGTCGACTGATGAGTGCTAATTCTAATTGAAGGAAAATAATGGCGAACTGAATTTCCACTCCAAAATATTAATTCAACTTATTCTTTCTCAGAGTTAGTATACCGACTTGAGCAATTTTCTGCCTCCACTCCCCCAGTGTTAATAAGATTATTATAATCCTCATACACAATCTTAGTGCAAATCTTATTAGAGCCCTACCGAAGCAAAATTCCTGAAATAATTTAAATAAAATGTTTTATAATCCAGCTCGCTTTCGGTTAATTTACATTTAGGTCTATTGTTAACGATACTCTTTTATTTATATGTCTATTGAATGCACAAACCGAAAGGTATATAAATTTAAAGTAGAAGTGTAATCATAGCCAGAGTGACTTTCTGTCTCGGTAGATCGATTTCACTATTTAATTATCGTTAATATGTTTATTTCCGCCCGTTTTCGAAACCTTTAAAAAATTGAATTTTTAGCGATTAATTTATTTTTGTTTATTAATTATTTTGATCCGCTGTTCTCGTTAGCCCACCGCAAGTTTGCGACTTGACCCACCAAATTGATAACAAACAATTATTATTATCCTTCTTATCGGTTCCATTATTAATTAGGTAGGGTGGGGCCAATCGGACCGGTCGTTTCTCCAGTTTCTAATTTCGCAAAATTTCCCCGCTTCCGTAAACTCTCGCGTACGTATTTCCGCCGCTCTTATTAGAAACACCTGACGTCCGGGGCGGTCGGATGGAAGGGGGAGAGTCGGTAAATGCCTGATTCGGAAATCCACTCCACACCTTTAAATTTTCTCCCCACGCAAATTATGGGCGCGCCGCGTCAACTCCACGCCCCGATCCGGCTGTATTTACGTAATTTTTGCGCAAAAACCTCGATTCAAAATTACATCTCGTATGCGCTAAGGGATTTCGAATGAAAGTCCTGAAATGAGGGGAATATATCTGCAAGTCTTCCCGAATGCTTAGCCCTAACAGCGTTCCGAAGTTCAGTCCGACGGTTCCAACAATCGCATTGACGCGCAGATGCTTTGGCAGTTCTGTTTTCTCACGCTAAATAAAAAGAATTCGCGGGTAGTCGCTAGTGCGGAAGTCAATGTCGTAGTTTTTCCTTTTGCATTTATTGCACAATCAACTTTTATGGTGGTAAGTACAATCTGGGAATGTTTTTACCGAGGGAATCTATAGGCGAGTGGCGTTCGAGCCGCCGCGTGGGGTATAACGGACGTGTAACGGAGGAGAGGGATTCGACGAGTGAATAGGCCGAGGAGGCTTCGGGAGCCGGACTTTAATAAATTAATCGACTGTAGGTATGTTCAGGTCGTGTCGAATAAGAAACATACCGGGGAGTATTAAGGACTTTCGATCGGAATACCGTCGATATCGGATGTCTAGACGGAACCCCGTAGTTCAATGCCGCGTCGGTTTTAATCTGGTCTCGTAAGTCGTAAATATAAAATAATAATAAGTATATATAGAAAAGGGTATAAAATCGATACCTCGAATTCGAGTCTAAGAAAGGTTGGCCTACTCACTTATCCTAATCATTCCGTTACACATACTATCGTGGGACAATAGTATCAACCGGGGCCGAACACAAAACAGTGTCGGTGGGCACACAATGCCCGGCGGCGGTGAGGGGAGGGGGTTCGATGAGGGGATCCGATACAAATTATTACGCAGGGCCGGTAAGGGGGGTCCTTATCTGGTGCTCACGGTGCCGCCCCTTTTCTGATGACTGGGCGGCTTTTAATGATAAAAAGATCGAGTGACACTCGAGGCCCGGGCCGTGGCGAAGAGGCGCACCACTGCCCCTCAAAATCCCGGCGTCGGCAACGCCTCGCCACCACTCGAAATTATCTCCCCGCCTAATAAAGACCCCCGACCACAACCATCTCGGCAGCCCCTAAACGGCGCTTATGTTTTAATTCCGAACACGTTTTCACCGGCCTCACTTTTTTACTTTTTTTTTATACTTTTACCCGTATGACATGGACGTTATTTAGTTAGTCCGAAGTAGGGACAGTGATAGGAGACGATATAAGCACCTCACTCCGTATCACGAAGCGCATAACTAGCAACCGATTGCGCTATATAAGCGACGATGAAAAAAAAATATTTTTTCTGCATAAGATTCTCGAGTCCGATACAGTGGGATTGGGATTCGGACGTATCTTTTATTCGTGTATTTCATTGAGGAAGTCGTTACTGGACACCACCGCTGTAACTAGTCGAATAATGTAAATACTCGCCCGAACGTGCGTGTTCGTAAATACTCACAAATATTCTCCAGATTCACTGGGAAAGTGTATTTACCGTATCGAGATAGATATCGGCTCACCGAATGTTCTCGCTCGTTTGGTTCGACCGGTGTTACGGTTCGAAAATTCCACACTTTATCCGAGCGCGGGAACAGTCCGTATAATTTGAACCCGTTCTGGTTCCGTTTCTGGTTGACAAGAAATTGATGGTAAGGACACGTGGTAATGCTACGCCCGCAGACAGGCCTCCGGGGCATTCCCCTAATGGCGTGGCCTCAGACCCCATCAATCACCCCCCAACGTTATGATCCCAGTCGATAATGAGCTTTTACCTATTTTAACTGGAAAAAAGTAGGCGCAAAGTCTCCAGTAACGATTGTAATCTGTTTCGCGATGGGCGGTAGCTAGTGTGCGATTTCATGACCCTAATAAGAATTTAAGTTTCAAATCTCGGCCGAACCAACAAATTTTAACGAAATTCAAACCTTACTGTCGAAAATATTAAGGAAAATAACCAACGCTTTACTTCCAAAGCATAATTTTACAGTCGATATATAATATAAGAATTGTTGAATACCACTCGTCCGAAATTTAATAAAGGAATAATAATTAATAAGAAAGAATTCACCAAGCCGCATAAAAGGATGGGAACCGGTTATTGAACCCAGTCCGCATGATTTGCAGCCCCCGAGGACTTCTTACAAAACCCAGGGTACGTTTACATTAAATATCCATCGGAATAATACACCCATATTAATTCTAGCTGAGACTACAGGTAAAATCCCAGTACAGCATACGATACGCGTGTTCGTAACCGCGTTCGGCCGCCCGACGAGCTACGGGCGGATTTTCGTTACACAATTCTTCCTATATTTCCTCCTCTTTGCGAATCATTTCCTACCAATTTCTATACGCATCAGCATCCATCCATTGTGCTCGGTGAGCGGGACCAAAATTTGAATTAGAATTACACTAATTCCTAATGCCTCGGTAGGCGGGGGTCGACCTCGTGCTATTCCGGGATTTTTCATGCGTTCGGAAACCAACCGGCCGGGCTACATTGGAAGGGTTTTTGCACTTCCCTTCCCAAGTTTCCGAACTCCTACCGGTTCCGTCATAAAGGAGGGAAGGATAAAAACCTTTTTTAGTGATTTAGTGATCATGTAAAACATCAGTTTTAATAATCGGGAAAATCGCAACGGTTAAGGCCCAGAGGGAAATGTTGTTCGAACGGTCCGTATCGCTGAGTGTAGAGGGAGATAGAACTGCCCTTCTGTTTCCGGGAGGTTTTTTCCTCGGGGACAATTTAGTTGCGGCTAAAGGGAAATACAAGTAATCGCGTGTTAACAGAGGGACCCCCTCTTATCTGCGGCTCCTCTAAACGGAGGCCTCTCCCTATTCCATTAGCCGTAAACGCCCGCCCGCCGGGGCCGCGATTTCTTATTCCCAGCACTCCGGGACCCGGAATCGATTGCCCGGCCGATCCCAGTCACGGATGACCCTTTTGTGCGAGATTTTTATTTAGTTGGGCTCATACATTTTTATACGGCCTCCTTTCGAGCCCGCCGAGATACGGCGGGAAAATCCCGGCCCGGATTTTCCGACCGATCGAACGCCGTTTAGACACCGGAGCGATTGCCGATTTGAAAAATAAACCGACTCCATCCCCGGTCGCATTATATAGAGGCGGTGAATACTGAACGACCTGTACAGGAAAAATTTCCTAGGACACGAAGATTCAGCGGGGAGAATGAGCCCACGATGTAAAACATAATTCAGTAGATCGTTCGGCCTCCCGGAGGACAAATTTACAAGAATCCCTTGCATTGTGCGGTCGCTAGATCCTAGAGATTTACCGCGTGATTCAAACCCGCACGAACTCAATAACTTCATCAAACTCTCAACTGATCAAACTGATCAAACTTATGGATCAAACGATGGAAATAATTATGAGTCCTAAAAAATAATCTTACTCAAAATGCTAGATATATAATTCCTGAATTATTAATGGATTTCTTTTCTTTTTTATCTATTGGATAATCAACCTTTATCGTTATAAGTACAATTGTGAAATGTTATTTTATCGCCTGCTCCTCACCGATTTTTCCGTAATTAACATATTTGAACCGGTGCCGACACAGCGGTCTACTCTTTAGACTTGTTTTTCACATTTAGGAATTGACTTCCGGTAGCGTTTAAGTTGAAATCGGGAGTAATTGGATTATTGGGGAGGGGGGCATAAAAAGCTGTCGCTAAACGGATTTCGTGACGGCTTTTTGAAAAGAGGGGGGTTTAATTACACTGACGGAATTTTCAGGGATGAGTAAGCCGACTGAAAGCCACTCGCCCCTCCCTCGGTTAGTCAAAAACTCTTGGACTTTAGACTGCGGTTCGGTAAAGGCCTCTTTCCCACCCGACGTCGGATAATTACATGGCATAATATATGACGGAGTAATCAATTTCAAAGTCCAGACGGATAATGAATTTCACCATGAACTGGTAGCAATTTCGCGGTTTTAAATACGTAATTACCATCGTGGAGAACACAGAATATAAATATATACATCCATTAATACACGATATTTATTATGCGTGGCACAATTAATGCAAAGAGTTAATAATTACAAATAGCGCTGGCATTACGGACTAAGTGCAATCGCTTAATCAATACACCGTCACAGTAAGAGCGTAATGACAGAGTAGTTCATCTCAGGTTACCGACACTGATTAGCTTGCTGATCTTGGCATTCGCAAAACACAGGAGGAGAGAGCGTTTGTACGTTTTCATATCATTAAAATATTGCCACGCTACAACAAGATGCAGTACAACGAATATTTGAACTACCCTCGGTATATATATATATATATATATATATATATATATATATATATATATATATATATATTGCGGTTATTAATATTATTAATCAAATTTACCTCAGGACCTATAACATAAGAGAAGTGGTAGGTGTCCCCCTCAAATTCATTAAACTAACATAACACGTAATTAATTTCTGACAATGCGTCGAACGCTTATAATAACAATTGAACCAATAACCTGACCCTTACACGCTGCCCACGTCAGCAACGTTCCAACCGGGAGGCAATAAAGATAACACTGAAACAGGGACACGCAAACGTAGGGCCATACATATATATATATATATATATATATATATATATATATAAGCTTCCTCGTTTTGAAGCGCTGGTATATTACGGGGTACATTTTATGGTCGGTGGGTCGGCAGGATCGAAATAGAGGGAGAGAGAGAGAGAGAGAGAGAGAGAGAGAGAGAGAGAGAGAGAGAGAGAGGGCGGGGATGAATCGTCCCGTTATTAGCATAGGAGTGTCCCCACCCAGCCCTTGTCCCCCGCCCGCTCACCGATATGCGCTGAAGCCCTTATCTCGGGTCCCCCGTGTTAAGTTTTAATTTCGGCCCCCATGAGCTCACCCTTCGAGAGATAAACGGCTCCGCCGATTAATATATACGATGGATATCCACCGGAGTGGATGAGGGCACCGGGAACTCCGGATTAAGTCTGAAATCGAGTCCAGTTTTTGTTCTCGCCCTCGCTCCGGCTGATCTCGATAAGATATTAAAGACTCGATTAAATAATATTATATTGCGTACAGGGTAAGTCGACCCTATATAATTTAGGGTTCGTACGAAGGATATTAATCTTTATAAAAGTACAACATTTTTTATATTCCTAAAATATAAAAAACCGGATACTTCGACAATTCAATACTGTTCTAGTCACCGAACACAATGGGCCTGGAATTGCCTTAGAAACCGAGTAAACTCTATCCTATTAAGTCCGGGTTTCTATTGGGAAAGTTGGTCTATATAAAATTGTCTCAGTTCGACCCAACTTGTATTTGCCACACGTGCTCCAATCAGGAATTACGCCGGGCCGAAAACCTGATGTCTCTCTCTCTCTCTCCCCTCTCTCCTCTATCCCTCTCTCTCCCCCCATTCTTTATGCCCTAAAGCTATTTATGAACCTTAAAATAATAGACAAATTCTGATGGGCTTTTTATCTTCCGAGTCGCTCCGTTTTGGCCATCAACCCGTTATATATTTATTTAATTACTTTTATTGCGCGCATCCGATTTTATTTTTGGTAATAATAACAACAAAGTAAGATAGGGAGTTGAAAAACGAATTAGAAGAAGAATTAGAAGTATTTTGAAATTCGCCGGCAGCCAAGGATTTACAGTGGTTAGACAGAAAATATCTTGAGCAAGGCCGCATGGACCAGTTGACCTGTATCTTATATTCTTGTAAAACCATATTAATTAATTAAAAATTAAACTGAATTAATTTTAGTCAACACCTTTGATGACCACACACTATCACGGCCGGGTTTTCCATATTCGTAAATAAAAATATGTCAGAGTGATTAATCATTATACGTTCATTCGGTCGTAGCATATATCACCTGCGCTTCTGATTCGTTCTCGAGAATAAAACTGAAAAAAGGAAAAAGCCTGTTGAAGGCCCCCTCTCCACAGCCCCATTTGAGCATGAAATATCAAAATCAATATTTGAAATTTCCGCAATTTAACTCTGAAATTTCCCCCTCCTCACACAGTTTGCATAGCGCTCATAATTCATCCCGGTATTTCGGCCACAATTCCCAAATAATAATTAACGACTCGGATGTTTGAAAGGGTACGAATTGCAGATTCGAATGTATACGACTAGAAGGGCGCCCTAATGCTCTAAATTCAATTATTAAGTATCAGGACAGTGATATGCGGATATCCCCTTGTATAAAGATAACGAAATTTAAACAAATTGTACAATACAATTGTGAGACGATATTAATTTGTAATACAATTAACGTTTTCTTTAAATCTATAAATAAACAGAGGAAAATAATTCCTTCTGTATCAAATCATGTTAAATAACCAGATTTAGCAATTACGATGATTACAGTTTGAAAGCGTAGTTCTAATAAAACTCCCCCTTTCGAAATAGTATTAACAGATTGTTAAAAGGTCGAGACCACCAATAGGTTTGTTATTGCCTCGCGGTTCGGTTGGGGGCGGGGGTTGTAAGGTTAATTAAACATTAACCCTGACGTTCAACCCCGCACTAATTGCAAGGGTGGCAGGTCCGATGCTCTACCTTTATTGGGAGTTGAAAAACTGAACAGGCTCGTTTAGATTCGACGATTATTCCTGAAACTCCACAAAGGGGAATATTATTCGGAAGACGTACGCTCGCGCACCAAACCTCAACCGGTTATGAAATTTATTGCGAAATTACAGGATTTATATTATTTATTCTTATGCCTTTCTTCCGCCGGTTTGGTGTTTTGCTAGACCGATTTCACCTACTCGCCATCATCAATAGCCATCAGAGAGAAGAAAAAAATTACAAGATTATTTCCCAGGAAAAATAGCGGTTCATTCTCCCCGCGATCCCAGATCGGCACCAGCTATATCTGGAAGAAGGGTATAATAACGGAATAATAAGAATGAAATAGGAAGATAAAAAACGTCACTAATTCTGAATACCTGTTATGTGGTCACGTCATCCTGTCTGCACCTCAGTATAACAGTCAGTGGACAGTGTTGTGTGATAGTGCAGATAGGATTCGGTGCATGTGCCAGATTTATTCATCACCGTACTGACAGAAACAGATACTGAATACGGTGGGGAGGCTACCGAAGAATCATATAGCTGGCGGTCTCCTTTATATATTCCCTTCTTCGAATACGGTGGGGAGGCTACCGAAGAATCATATAGCTGGCGGTCTCCATTATATCTTCCCTTCTTCGAATACGGTGGGGAGGCTACCGACGAATCATATAGCTGGCGGTCTCCATTATATCTTCCCTTCTTCGAATACGGTGGGGAGGCTACCGACGAATCGTATAGCTGGCGGTCTCCTTTGTCCTTTAGGAAGCGGTGGGGTTGCAACAGAAGAATTATACCTGGCGGGTCCCTCTTTGTCTCGTCCGACGCTAGGTAACGGGTCTTCTCCCGGCCGGCAATTTATTCCCTCAAACATTATTACTTAATCCTAACACAAAAATGACATTTAACCCGGTCCTCCGAGTTACATTAGTATGTCAAGTAGCAATGTTTAGCTTTTCATTTCGTGACGGATCCAAATGAACGGTAAGAAGAATATTCTTCCGAATCTCGCGTGGAGTGCTCTTTCGATCGGAGAATAAGGAAGACATTTAAAAAGATGAAAAAACATCCGGAAAGCCTTCTCGTGTGGAAGGGGGGCGAAGCTCCAGAAAAAGCCGGGAATCGTTTAAGTTCTTGCGATCCCCCCCCCTTCTCCCGCCCAGCCCTTCAAGGGTATCTAATGCCTGTTTGAACAGTACATAATCCCGGCTAATGGAAGCCGGACGGGTAAGGCGGGCTTTAGCAGCGCCGGGGATTTACTGGACGCTCCTGAGAAATCGCGGAGCTCCCCTCGAGCGCGACTCGACTCCGACCGGTTGCGGAATTGATCCCGTACCAACTCGGCAGTAACGCCAGCCTGTCATTTTACAACACTATTTACAGTTTCATTTCTTCGATATTTTCAAGCCCCGCGCGTAAAATGCAATCCGAAGATATCACCTGTCCTCCGTTCGTGATTATTTTAATTTAAACCGTGCCGAGAAAGTTTGAAATCGGGTCCATGTCTATATGTTCCGGTGGCCAGTATAAATAATTTCCCATCGGTTTGGAATTCCATAGAGAAATAAAAAGAACAGAAACTGACATATCTACAATACGGACAAGATGCATCACTACGGACCGCTGGCGGCATTGGTGAGAGCCCGGTCCAAGTTACGATAGGGCAAACTGCGGGGTCATCGACGAAGGAAGCCGCTTAGGACAGGAAGTATAAACTGGAACTGGGGACGATAAGATACCGGCAGTTCCGTTGCGTTGTTTAGGAAGATTATGCACAATGTGCGCCCCCTTCGATTGCGATTGTTTTTGGTACTTGCGGCGGTAATTGTAGAAGTATCACTGCCGGCGCGATATCCCGTTTTATTTTACAAGAGACTAGGCCGGTTTCGGCGTCCAAATTTACGACCGCCGAGCTCTGAACGCGATCCACCGATTCATCAAGAGAGAAATCAGAATATGAAAAAAAAAAATCGACTGATCTGTTCATTCGTAATCATTATTATAATTCCCAACTGTCGGGACCCAATAATTTATCAGCCCTATTAATTAACATTAATTGATGACAACGTGACAATATCACTCAGACATTCTGCTTCACATAAGAATATAACTAAAGTTCAGCATTCGGACGTGTTTTCCGGACATATATATATATATATATATATATATATATATATATATGTTGGGCAGTAGTGATGGGAACATTAGCTTCATTAAGTGGTGGGTGGAGGGGCTTATGGTGGGCGGGGCCCCCAAGCTACGTTACTAGCCACGGGGGACTCCTAATTCAAATATTACGCCCAAGAGAGCGGTTCTAAATATTTTTATTTTCTGATCCGGAGCGTTTAAAAGCAGTCATTACATAAGAATGGACGGCGTTCGGAAGTTTCGCTCCTAACCTAATAATACAAGTGATGACAAACTGAATAAGCTTCGGTGTTAGCTGTGTAATTAGACGATCTGGAATTCCCGTTTCCAGTAGCATTCTGCCGGTTAATCGGTGAAACTCTGCTTCTAGACACAGTAAAAATTAAGAAAAATATGTAATAGCTAATGGAATGCAGAAGGTGAAACGCACATAACAATTGTAACGAGATGACCGTAATAGGTCCCAAAGCTAACGGTAAGAGTCTCGTTTAAGAAGTACCCGATTATATTACCAGCGGTAATGTACCGAAAATACTGAGATGGCCGAAAGAACGACAATATCGATGGCCCAAAACTACCTTAAACCTTAATTTCCTTTCGTAGAATCGGTTTAAAAACACTCTGGTGAACACAATTCACGTATCGAATCCCGGTGAGAATTAATCGGTGAGATGTCGCCAACCAACGCACGGACGGGCGGACGCCCGCACTCACCGCACTAACCAGATAGCTTAGTGACATAATGCTATAATTAAGAGATAGGCGTGGTGGTGGGGGCGGTTCGCGGTGTCAGGAATCGACCGACCGCCTACGCGAGTGGCCTCCCGACGGGAACGGAGACGCCAGCTACATCAATATTAAAATAGTCATAATAAGTATAAGTATAATAAGCCACCGCCGGAGGAACGGACGACTGTCGATACGTCGTTTCGGTTAGCGGCCCAGACACATTATTAGCCAACACCTGACAACCTTCTCTGGATAAGACATAAACATTGTACACAAAACGAACTCTAATCATGATTGACAACATGAGCCATGAGACCAGTGGCGAAGTACGACGTACGGCGATGATTTCATCCGGATAACGACTCACATTTCCCAAGACTTAAGTGCTTTCTCGCCAAAGGAAAACTATCCCTAATGAAGATTCGCGGCGATAAACCAACGGTAAGGATAACCCAATACTGAAATGGGAATAAACTAGTTCCGACCTTAATAAAGACCGGTCGCCTGGCAGTATGAGAAAAAAATCTTCTGTTGCCAACCGGAAGAGAGAATGGTCTAAAAAAGCGACTAAGCGGTGGGATATATTTACCGCCAAACGAACCTGGTCGCAAACTGATAGCTTCGTCTCGTTTTCTCAAGTGTGCCCGTCTAATTAATTGAAAAGTCAAAATTATAAAATGGACATAAGCGACGGGAACGTAGCGCCACACGAACAAAGTGATTTCCTCGAAGTCGAGAAAATATAACCTCTCCTATCGAATATTCACGGGGCGAAAACCGAAGGCGAGAATGAGTCCACGATTAAATAAATTATTCAAGAGCTTAATAAGGAGCGGAATACGGGAGCACCGACCTTCACTCATACCGACCGGACGAAGTCGCCCCCCCCCCCGCTCAGGGGGAGGAAAACAATTTGTCTCGATAGCTTATTTATCGTGGCCGTATCTCCGTTACGGGGATAATATCTGGGATCAGCGATATTAGGTGCGGACGGGGCGAGGTCGAGGCACTGGGTAGGGGAAGTCGACCGTAAACGTGGCCTCTGCCCCCCCCCCTCGCTCGGAACTATTCATTTTATAGCTTACCCCGGTCAAACGAAATGTGTTTTCAATATCAGATTGCGGGGCGCGGGTCCTCGTGGTACAGCAACAACGGGTTCCTCCTCCTTACAAATGACATCTAATATGTTTTTGTTTTACGGATTTTATGGCCCGGGGTCGGGCAAAAAAATTTCATTAAGACGCCCACCCCCGCCACTACGTTACCATCGGCCGGCCGTAGTTTATTGGAACGGTGAAATTATTTTTTCGAACGACCCCCGTTAGGTTGGGCAGAGGCGGCATATTCCTAGCAATTGTGATCACTGCAACGCCATTGTTGTGAGTAGAGAGGCGTTGTATAACAGATAATAACGCCATTTCTCCTCCCGTAGGACATATTCTATAGCCAGATCGTAGTTATGACGATAAGTTGATTATAAACCTTAATCTACCATAATTAATCCAACCTTAACAAACTTAATCCGCCTAACCTGCATTAATCCACTTTAATTCTCCTTTATCCATTTTTATCCAAATTTTTGTTGCAACAGAAGACAATACAAGTCCTTCTGAATGAACTTTCGCCTAACACGAGGATTATTCCATACGGCTTTCTTAATATATATTGATAAAAATATCTGTTTTAAATTTTATTTAGTTATTTCTAGCCGTTAGTCCGTTAGATTACCTGTTTGAAATAGTCCGGGACGGGGAAACGGACGAGACTACTTTTTGAACCAACCCGGTTCAAATCTCCAGATAATATAGGACTTAATTGACATAAAAAACGGGTTTAAAATTAAAACGGCGAGGACCATTGACAATAGGCGGCGGCGATTCGAAGCACCACCTCCCCATCCTCCATCCGCACAATTGTCGGGAAGTTTTAAGAAAGGACCTTTTCAGTCCATTCACGGCTCTGAAATTTCAAAGCGTTTTGGAAGTCATACAAAGTTTTTCATCTTCGATTAGTGACGATGCGGGGTTTGAATAACCGCCGCCCCCAGCGCGAGTGGATTGGATCAACGGCCGCCCCTGGTGCCTATTAACGCTTTATTAGCCCCTTTCCGCCAATTATAGAGTGCACACGTACTTAACAAACGTACGTATTGAAGCGCGTCATAATTCGGCCGATTCTGTAAAATAGGAAATTAAATCGAGACACGAATTCGTGGACAATTTTGTCCGGGACGTGGGAACTAGAAAAGCGAGGAACTGGAAGCGCTGGAAGGACAATTGCGATGGTTTCATTAATGCTGTAAACAGATGTTTATTAATGCATATAGATGTATATTAACGGTTCCTTCTGTGTTCCTCCGTCGTTAAAAATATTTTATTATTTCTTCATTCTTTCGTCCATGAAATAACTGAAAAGCAAAAATCAACGCACGACGAAGTGCGTTTAGCGGTAACTATATCTCACGGCTGTCCCGTGAATTCTGCCTTAACCGAGTGTTTTCTGTTTTGGCCAATTCGTGTAGTTTCATTCTCATTCTCTCGTCAGATTGGCACGAGTGAAAGTTTTGCTCTCATCCTGGCCGGCGACTGTTTGTTAGTAAGGTTGTATTTTGGTTGACCAGTGGAGACATACGCGTTATCATACGCAGCGAATCATTCGATTCATTATTTATCCACCCCGAATTGTTCCCCGCTTCCGAAGACCTCACTCGGAAGACAATTCCCTTTGGATAGGAGTTGCAAAAATTTCCAGACCTGAGTTCCAAATGAATGTTCCTCGCATCCCAGACTGGCTAGTTAGAAGTTGGTCAGGCGCTCTATTAAATCTGACAAATGAGATACGCCCAAACGGTGGCGGTTCTAAACCAGATTCCCCGAATTCCCCCGGGACAACTTGCAAAATCCTAACCTGGAATTGCGACGCTCGCGCCCCGAATATCTAATGCCCCTGACGGAAACCCGAGTAATAAGACCCTCCACCCTTCCCGCCATCTCCCGTTCTCGGTAACACTGAGTTGGAAGGTATAAACCGATACCTTGATTGAAGGCAAAGGTTAAAACAATCTTAAGTTGAACATCCCTACCAAGCGGAAAGTTCGTCCGACCGCCGCACTTCCGCATGCGTCATCTCCACGGCGGGGTGACTTATGGTTTAAAATCCGATTTGAAAAATACTTTCAAAGTTCATTCTTTGAGGACAGTGAGGACAGTATGCTCCATCCGGATTCGTTAACGGGAATTATAAATTGAAACAGAAAATCTCGGGCCAATACGTTGTTTA
Source organism: Lethocerus indicus (assembly GCA_019843655.1). Lineage (NCBI taxonomy): Eukaryota > Metazoa > Arthropoda > Insecta > Hemiptera > Belostomatidae > Lethocerus > Lethocerus indicus. Next base: position 46,114,106 of record JACDQD010000001.1, read on the forward strand.
ATTTGAGGTTGTTTGGAGGGGTCAAGGAGGGGGGGGGAGTGCTATGCCGGTAAAATACTGGTAGGGGCCCGGGGTTAATTGTAAATTAAGGAATCGGGGAACGGCGTATAGTGTATGTATCCAAGGGCGGAGTCCTTAAATTTGAGTTTTCCACGTGGAAGGAGCCTAAGGCCGTTTGTCGAGGGGCCCCCGGGGGCCCCCAACTTACCTCCGGGGCCCCTGAGACCCCATCCCCCCCATGCCGGTCCGATATATAAGGAGCTCCCTTTTATCTCCTCCCCGGAGCTTATGTGTCCTGGGCGGGTTCTTCCCTCACGAGAAATTCACGGTGTGCATAGTGGGATGGTAGGGGTGGCGACTCGACCCCTGCCAGGCTTGATGGAGGGGTGGCAACTAAGGTTATACCTTTTAGCCGTTTTACATATTCCGTGATGCGGGAGCTCCGCAGTTGAAATTTCGTAATTCGAGAATATTCGGCTGGCCAACCGAGAATCGAACACCTTGTAAAGGTACTTCCAAAGTACCTCATCTTCGTCTAGCCAGTCCCGTTACCGCAGTCTGTACAGGAATCTCTTGTTTTATATTTTATTCTTCCAATTCTGCTTGGGCCCAGTTCTTCACCTACGGCAATTACATCAGCAAAATAATAAATATACAGAAGAAGAGTGTTTCTAAAGAAGTGTGTCTAAATTATAAAACGCTGGAAACGGAAATAAACGGAGTTTTTATTTTAAAATAATATCTCTGTGTTTCGACATTTCTAAGCGTTTTTACTATTTTTTCCCGGAAAAGTACATCGCGAAAGTATCCCGCCACCTTGTGAATTCCTGTTGTGTAAGGTTCCTTCGGGAAGCGCGGATCATAAATCCCGAGGCGCCCTCCTCTTCCGACAGTGACACTGAGTAGGCCCCGTTTCAAAGATTTTTCGCCGTAAAAATATGATTACGAGTGTAGCGGGATAAAAAATGCGATACGAGTTATTTTGTTTTTTTATTTTATTTATCGTAAGCGCAACTGAAATATTTAATTCTTAGAAACTAAAATTAGGTTTCGGTTCAAATGTGCATCGATGGAAAATGGTGGTCAACCACCGGGACTAATATGCGGGTCAATACCTTATGCCGAAATTCTCCAATAAGTAAGCTATGTTTATTTACAAATTTCGTTGTACATGACATTCGTTATAATATACATATATAACAAAACAAAATATTACATTGGTAAATATAAACCAGCCGGCAACCGTTTGCACCATTATATATTTACACGAATTGCTTATTAAAAATCTGGAAGCAAATACCAAGGAAGGTTCTGACCAAGCTCGTAACATTATTATTGCTCTTTTAATATCCGTAACTGACCAGGAATATGGGATCATTCCTATCGGGAAAATTCCAACGGGGTTCGGTTGTCGATTAAATTAATATTTAAAACCGAGCGGTAGTTAACATTGCGGCTCCCCCAGTCCTGATAGTAAGTTCCCGTTTACATTTGGAAAGCATCCAACCCGATTTCCTCTCATTCCGACCGGCATCTTTTTAAGCCCCCGGGCTTAATTTTGGCCCGCCGCGAGAATAGATAGTACACTGAAACAAGCCCCCCTGTATAAATTAAATGCATACGATAGTTACCGGGACAACTGTGCGATCTCTTGACGATAATAACATAACGACATTTCTGTAATATATAATTTGACTTATTTGCGTATTCGTTGAGATTAGAATAGAAATTATTCGGAATTTATCCTCGGGCCAAGTTGCTGAAAGTAATAACGTACAACTCACGAAGTAACTCCTCTTTGCTTCCCTAATAAACACACAAGAAAATATTATGCCCACGATGCAGGAACTGCATGGAAGAAAACCACATTGCTGCACCCCTCCATCTGAGGCCAACACGCAAAAGTACCTCATTCTTTCTCTAAGAAGCAGAAACCGGTCCAGTTTATTATAATATGGATTTAATCATACCAGAAATATAAATAAATACAATTTAAGGAAAAGGGGGAATGCCAGGGGTTCTCCTCAGTTAATCTCTACTCGTTAATGGTCTTCATTTAACATCAATGTCGCTTATTGTATTTTATAGTTGTGGCAATAAAACAATAAAATACAAGATAACGTTTGGGTTTCATGAGTATAACCTCTCTTGCATCTCTGTCTCCTTTCGCCGATTCGGTTCTATTCTAAACAGGGTTTCGGTTTCAGTAGCATTTTGACACTGGCGTAAGTGGACCGCTAAGTCACTGACGATAGCGGCCGATAAAGTACCTTTGATGTTTGGCCGTACCGCTTTAAATAAATGAAACGTCGCCGGAGTTGAGATAAAAAAAATCACGAATTTTATTCAAGCTCAGACATAACTTCCTGCCGGGGGTTGGGGGGAAGGGGGGCTAAGAATTAAGCCCGGGGGCTTAAAAAGATGCCGGCAGGCCGGCGGAGCGTTTCTGGCAGGGGACCAAATGTAACTGTGGCCGGGGACGGGGGAGGACTGGTCTTCGAGCAGAACTTTTTACCTCGAGGAAAGAGTAAATAATCCCCCTCATTTAATGAGAAAAGTAACGGTGAGGGAAGGGGGGCTTTTATTTAGCCAGAAGTAGGAGTAGCACCCGGAGTTCCCATAGCTCTGAACCGGGTCTCGGGCGCTAAGAAAACGAATAATCTTTATCCCAAGAACGGAATTTAAAACGATTGAGCCGGTCCCGAATGTGTTATTACGCGTAATATTTATCTGTTAATCGTTGAAACTTTCTATTTATCGCAAGAATCGTTATTATTAACATATTGCACAGCTCGCCATTCCTATAATTTAAAAATTTATCAACAACACAAATTAACAATTAGTAGTCTACGATTCGATGGCAATTGCACAAGGACGAGTGGACATTTTAAAACAAAACGCACACAATCTATATAATATTTGTCAAATGGCGTTTGTCTGTGTGTGTGTTCGCTATGCATTTCCAAACGGCTTTCCGTGAAATTATTGTTTTAAAAAATCCCCATTATTTTAGGGAAAACATAACTCTTTATTATATCGGTTAGAGCGAACCCGTGTCAATCTGTTGTAACAAATAATACCTTTTCAATACAGAAGAGTAATAAAGGCGATTGGCGAATGTACAATATTTTTAAATATGTCGTTAATTATGCATTTGTACGGCGCTTCTAATACTAACCGTCAATACAGGCGTACGGTGATTGGACATAATTTAAATATATTATTAATGCATTGTACGGCGCTTCTAATACTAACCCGCAATACAGGCGAGTTGCGAATGTTAAGTATCTACCCCTTTCAAATGTACCGTTATTAATTATTTACTACGGCGCTTCTAATACTAACCCGCACTACAGGCGAGTTGCGATTGTTTAGTTTCTACCCCTTTCATATGTCCCGTTATTAACCGTTTAATACGGCGCTTCTAATACTAACCCGCACTACGGGTGAGTTGTGACAGTAAAGTATCTACCCCTTACAAATATATCGTTATTAATGAATTTCCGCGGCGTTTATAATACTAACCATCAATAGAGGTGTGTTGCTCATGTACAGCATTTACCCCTATCATATTTATTCATTGTCTTCAGAGCAGCGCTTAAGTTACTATACACTACCAACGCACATCGGTTGCAGGATCGTTTTTAAATATCACAATAAATAATCAATAAAATTACATTAACGGCTAATCGCACGAACATCACAGTACTATAACATATAAACTACGATAATGATTACGTAAATTAAATAATTAAATAAAAACCTTTTGTTGCGTCCCTATTCTTCCGTCATCACACTCAAAATCTTCCAAACGGATTTCCACCGAACTTTCAGCGTGCATGCATCACATGTCCGGTCAGGGTCAAGAAGCACCTTTCCAGGTCACGGGGTCAGGTCAAAGGTCAGCAGTGACCTCTACGCTGCTCAACGTGAACGACTGCTCCGATTCTCACCAAATTTACAGCACCTATACAGCTAACCCACACACACGTTTTGCGACATGTTCCCAGGTCACGGGGTCAAAGGTCAGCAGTGACATCTACGCTGTACAACGTGAACGGCTGCTCCGATTCTCACCAAACTTACAGCACGTATACACCTAACCCAGACGCACGTTTAGCGACATGTTCCCAGGTCACGGGGTCATAAGATAAAAATTAAAAGTGTAGTTTGTCACATTAGCATAAAGCTGCCCACAGATATTTTACATTATCGTTTCCCTTTGTGTTACTTTAATATTACAATTTACTAATTTACATTAAACCTTTCTTGAACTAATGTAAAAGAACCCATCGTACATTAATGTTTCCCTTTCTCAGATATTTTTAGCATAAGCTAATTGCTTTGTCATAAAAGCGGTGACATATCTTTAATTACAATTCCGCTTTATCATTGATGTGAGCCCCCCGAGCAAGGCCGGGTACTTCAGCTAGTATTTTAATAAACGTGTTTAACGGTTTAAATAATTAAATTACTATAGGAACATTTAATATTCTGTAGAACAGATAGAACTGGTAGGTAGGTCAGGTACTGACTTATAAATAAATAAATACAATTTTTCTAAGATCGGAAGATAGAGTATTATTTTTAAATCCTCGAACCCCTTTTTTCCAATTTCACGGCGGAAGAAAGAAAATATTCGAAACGGTCGGGGCCTATGGGCCGAGGTAAAACCGGCGTGTAACGAGGGTGCGTTATCAGTTTCACACCTCCCTGGGCCGCCCCCGGCAGCAAAAAACCCCGCCCATCCAAAAACAGTTCGGCAAAACCTAATTCCGGCTCCCCGGCCTCCTTTTCGATCCCCCCAATCCGATTCGACCGGGGACAATTTCTATTTTCCAGTTAAAAGTATTCCCGCTAGCCCTCCCAACGGATATTTAGGTGTCCCGGCTGCCAGCCTATATTTAAACAAAGAAAACGAGCTGATTAAACACGGGGTCGAGCCCCTCGGGGCGATTCGGCTCAATGCGATAATTAAATTAAGGGAAGGAAGTCTAAAATTAACTTTCCACGGCTATAGATAATTGCTAAAAATTATTACTGTAAAAAAAGAATATAAGGAGCGAAGGTTTCCCCGACCGGAACATGAATTATCACCAACTTACTATATGACTAATGCTGCGTTGTGTAAGACCCCGGTTAAGTAATAGTTCCGCTAACGACTTACAAGCCCCTATGCGCTTCGATGTGCCAATAATTATTATAGAAATGTCCGGAAAAAGAAAAAGTAGAAAAGTGTATAATCTTGCCGCCCCCTCGCTGTTTAATATAATATAAAAGACTAGAATATTTTAGTAATCGTATAGAGAAAAATAATATTCAGAAAAATTATACACGGCCCCGGATATTTCTGACGTATATACAGACTACAAATGTGAAATTATTCGAGCGTCAATCGTATATATTAAGAGGGGTTCGAATGGTAGATGGGCAGATCCGAAGTGGGACTGCCGGTCGGAGAGCCGGCACGAATCACAGCGTGTGAGCGGCACCAATAGTCATCAGCCATCCAACAGTTGGCCTCCCGAGTTGGTGGGGCGCGCAAATCGATCGCCGAGTTGGTTTTAATCTGTCAGCCCTTCAATTAGGGAAGCGGCAAGACCCAAATTAGAAGTGGGGCGTCGGGAGGGGGTCCGTTCCGCCAATTACCTGTCTGGGAGGCCGCGTCCCAGTCACGTCCTCCCAGTTTTGCTTTCAGTCAGTCCCAGATCCGCTAATTCCATTTAACCTGCGCCGACTTTACGCCGGCGACCATCCTCCGCCGGCGGATTATAATTTGTGACCCGGCCTCCAGTCCTGAAACGGAAATTCTCCGGACCTCGGGACGACGAAGGATTTTTTTAAAATTTGATTCTCTCTTGCGGTCGGCATGTGTGAATGTTTTTCCTTCAAGACTGGATCATTCAGCCTTAATCGATTCGTTCGTCCTCATCGCCGTCAGTTCTACTCCTGGTCCTCCTCGCAAAGCGCCTGTTGTCCGAGTGCTTCAAAGCCCATGGAATAACATCTTGGTCCCGTAAAGCTCGAGATGGACAACGGTCGGGAATACGCCGGTGCCGGTTTTATTTGGCCCGACCCTGTGCTTAATTTTTGTGCGCAGCTACGTTTTATGCGCCAGTGTTCCGATTGTACGGAGTAGAAAAGTTCGTCCAATAGACGTTCTTGAAACGTGTTCCGTACTGTCTTGTTCAAGTGCGGCCGAGAATTGTTTCATCCGGCAACTGCGAAAAATGTATATATATAAAGCCGAAAGCCAAGAGGAACGGAAACCATAGCGATGCCCCGGAAATAGTTAACTGGAAAATTTTTTTAGGAACTGCGGTGTAATTAAGTTACGCGTTGCTTGCGGCCCTGCCACTTTAAATTCGATCCAATTTCATTCCGGAAGTTAAGCTTTGCGCTTCATTTAACAGTTTACTCCCTTCTTTGGGCTTTGGGCCCGCCTACTGCTCCATTGGACTTCGTGCCGTTCCGGAATCCGTTTTTGATTCGAATTATATTGGAGATCTCGCTCTAGTTGTGCGTAACAACGAATTGCCGTTTTAATACGGATCGAAGAATCCTTCAAATAATTAGTTCACAATGTCTATATATATATATATATATACACCTCTCGGCGCGAAATTCCAAATTTCGAATTGTTCTCATATGGTCAAATTGTCATTAAGCTATTATTTGGTGTTCATCGCAGCCATGAAGCTTCGCTTTATAAATACACAACATTGAACATCGCAGCCAAAAAGTTCAGACCCTTAATACCTAATCGACTCCGTCTCTTAAAACCCCATTTTTTCATTCGGAGTTTTATTTACATTATAATATACATATATGCATATATATATATATATATATATATATATATATATATATAAGTTAAGTGGGGGCCAGGAGCCCAAACGGCATTAAGAGATGTAAATAAACAACGTATAGATTTGGCAAAGCCCTTTGTTAAGATGATCGTTATATATTGTAAACCGGGCAGAGGCCCGGCAGTTGATAGTTAGCATCGCTTGTGAGCACTTCCTCGTGTATTTTCTTGTATTACGCATTTATATCATTTCTTGTAATAAAGCTTTGCGTTTTTTAAAAACAGTGAATTTCCCGTGCAAAGTTTAACTGGTGCCGAAACCCGGGAACAGTACAGTGCGAAGCCGAATTTTTTTTCTCTTCTCTCTCTCTTTTCGTTCGGTTCTCTCTCTCTCTCTTTACACCTCCTCTTCGAGCGCGTGGTTCTTTCGTCTGTCTGATCAGCAGGAAAACTGGCCGACGACAAGAGGACGATCATTAGACCAGCCACCTTCATAGTGAAAGAGACCATGGCCAAATCACCCGACCAGGCCACCATGGACGCAGCCACAACGGCGGCATGGATGGCCGCACAGAATCATAGGACATCCTATCTGGCGGTCCGAATAGGTAACCTGTGGCCGTTCGAGGGTCAGGCCCGCGACCTCACCGAGTGGTTAGAGAAGGCGGACGGCCTTCACAAAGAAATTTGTGACGGCAGGCTGCCGCCGGAACTTTGCACGCCACTGGTGGAGGATCTCGTGGGGCGGATCGATAGGTCCGTCTTACGGGAAATCGGGTTGCGGGTCCAGCAGCCCTGGATCGAGGTCCGAAACCGGCTAAAGGAACACTACGCTGGGTCGAGGGCCTCGATCTGGAGACGGTGGGCAAGGATCTTTAGAATGGAGCGCGAACCAGGAGAGCCACCTAGCGTACGCCGTCAAGGTTATGGAGGAAGTGCGACCCGCCCTGGAGGAAATAGGCTCGGCGGTCGAAGGAACGGAGCGACGGGACCAATCACAACTGGTTCTGCTCGAACTCACTAAACAAATGTTGGCCAATGGTGTTAATCACACGTTGGCCAAAACGATAAGGGCAACACCGTCTGGCCGCACCGGGTTCAATGAGGCTCTGGAGGCGATCCGGGCGGAGAACGAGGAGAAAAGGTGCTGGACGGAGGTGGTGTCACGAAAGGACAGACGCCAGCAGAGGCCGGCGAGGTTCGACAGACGGACCGCCCCCACGTCCAGGAACCAACAGCCGCTGGTCAATGTTCCTAAACCACCTAGGAACCCCAACTTCCGGGTACAAGACCGGCTGAAGAAACAACAGCGACCACAGGTATGCTGGGAGTGCGCAGAAGAGGGACACTTCGCGCGAGAATGCCCCTACATGATGCGCTCCCGGTTCAGACAGCCGGTCTCGTACGCGGCGGCGGCTAGAGCGAACCTATGGACTGCTCGGCGACAAGAAGACGAGCGAGAGCGAAGGGATCGCGGAACACGAAGGACCACATATTAAAGAATATAAGTTCGTCAGTTTCAGGTTCGTCAGACTCTGAGGACTTCATCCACGAACAAAGGCCGCAACGGTTCACTGGAAGAGGCTCACAGAGGTCATCGTCGGCGTCGTCGAGCTCGAGCGAGGACCGGAGGTTGAGGAAGGAGCCCAGAAACAACGGCCGGAATCCGGCGGACGACGCCACTCCAGCTGAGGTGAGTGGTCTCGGCACACGGGCAGCGGACACCGGGGTAACGGGGCTTCACCCCGAGTGTGCGCGACCAGGCTTGCTGCCCGTGATCTATATTAAGTCCTGGGGATTGTGGGCCCTTCTAGATACGGGGTCCGATTCCACGTTGATCTCGCCTGCGGCATGCAGGAAATTCCGGGGAACCACATCGGGAGACCCGTGTAAATGTACGGTCAGAACCGTGACCGGAGTGGAACGTCTGCAGGGCGAGGCGAAGATACCACTCCGGAAACTGACCGGTAAATCGGGAACTGCCGCGGTACACGTCGCGACGTTGCCCAGCCGAAAATACGACGTAATAATCGGGTGTGACATAATCGAAAGGGTGAACGGGGAACAGCGACTGACGGACGGCTGTTGGACAGTAACCCTGGGCAACCGACAGTATAGCGCGAGGCGTGGGACAAAGGGTCGCGGACATGTCGCGGTCACGGCGGTTGAGAGCGCTCAAACCGCGCGAGAGAAATTAATAGGCAAAATTAAAGACCGGTATGGTGATACGTTTTATAAGGATGGGGAGCCGTTAACAGCAACGGGCAGAGTCCGGCACACCATAGACCTTGAGGGCACAAAACCGGTGTATGTTAAGCCGCGTAGATACCCACAGGCAATGAAAGAAATAATTAGCCAACATATTAAAGAGATGATAGAACAGGGCATTATACGGCGATCAACGTCGTCATTCTGTAGCCCCCTGTGGGTAGTCCCCAAGAAAGTAGGGGCAGATGGGTACAGAAATATAGAGTCGTAGTAGACTACAGGCAATTAAACAGTAGGACTAGGCTGGAAAGGTACCCACTGCCCCGCTTGGAAGAATGTTAGATGGGATGGCGGGTGCTCGAGTGTTCAGCACGCTCGACCTGAAGTCCAGGTATCACCAGATACGTATGCATCCAGAAGACGTGGAAAACGGCCTTCAGTTTCGAGCGTGGACATTACGAGTTCCTACGGATGCCATTCGGATTAAAAAATGCCCCAGCGACCTTCCAACGGTTAATGGACGAATTTCTCGAAGGATTAGATGAGGGGTGTGTCCAGATATACATGGACGACATCGTGGTCTTCAGCAAGACGTTGAAAGACCACGAACGCCACCTCGGGAAGCTATTCGAGAGGATCAAAGAATTTGGTCTGAAGGTCGCAGCCGACAAGACAACGTTGGCAGTAGGTCAAATAAAGTTCATGGGACACGAGATTACGGCCACGGGAGTGAGTCCGAATGCGGATAAGATCAGGGCAATAAGGGAAATGCCGGTACCCAAGAACGTTAAGGAGGTCCGGACGTTCTTGGGTATGGTCGGATATTATCGGCGGTTCATCCGGTCGTTCGCCCACATGACGGAGCCCTTGACGGCGATGCTGAAAAGGGAAGAGTTCAGCATCACCGCAAGAGTCCTGGATGCGGTCGAACGATGTAGAGCCCTTGCTCTGCCCCATGTTGAAATTCCCCGACTTCGAACAGCAGTTCGTGATAACGACGGACGCAAGTCAAGAAGCGATAGGCGCGGTCCTCTCCCAACCGGAAGAGGATGGCGACAGGCCTATCCGCATTCGCAAGTCGGAAACTAACGGCCGCGGAAAGGAATTATAGCACGATAGAGCGCGAACTGCTGGGAGTCGTATGGGGAATAGAACAATTCAGGCCGTACGTGTTTGGGAGATCGTTCGCGGTCCGGACGGACCATAAGCCGTTAGTCTGGGTTGACAAACTGAAGGAGACGTCTGCGCGTATCACGAAGTGGAAAGAGCAGCTAGCCGCGTACGACTTCGTGATATCGCACACCAAGAGTTCGGAGAACGTGGTGGCAGACTGTCTCTCCAGGAATGTCAACGCCGGAGAAAACAGCGCAGACGACCAGAGGTGGCCGGAGAGGAAGATACCCCATTCGCCCTGAGATACCTGAGAGACTGGGCGTTTAGCGATAGAGGTCTAGGAACGACCGAAGAGACCACCTGTCACCCCGGAAGAGCCAGAATCTGACCTTCCGTCAGGAGTGACTCGACTGTCGCAAATAATCAACGATAAGCGGGATCAGTTGATCCTAGTGAGCGTACAGGGATCGGAAATAACTACGGAGCGCGATCGGTATGCGCATACGCGGACAACGACAGTTCGCGTGGGGACAGACGCGTCGACCGAACAGTTAGTAGAGATTTTACGACAGGTACTGGATCAGGACAGATCGTATCATGCGTATACCGATTCCCGAGAGCTGGAACAGAGGCTGATTACAGCCTACCTAGCAGGGCAAATAGGACGGACCGGCCAGCTAATAGTTTGCGACAGGATGGTGGAAACCATAAAATCGGAGACGCGCCAACGCGAAATAGTTAATAGTTACCATACCGGTATCACTAACCACAGAGGGAGAAAGAAACGTTAGACCACCTGAAAGGGAATATTATTGGCCCAACATGCTGGGCACAATTAGAGAAATTGTCGGCGAGTGCTCGGTGTGTAACCAAGTAAAGTATGTCAGGAGACCGCTAGAAGCCCCGCGGATGGTTACACCGACCCCGACAGAGCCGGGTTTGAGAGTCCAGATAGACGTGTTCTTCTGGGAAAAGGAAAAGTACCTCACGACGATTGATGAGTACTCACGCCTAGCCTACGCCCGGCGAATTAGGAATAAAACAGCGAACGCAATTAGAACGGCATTATTGGAACGATTCGCGGCACAAGGCAAGCCCAATTTAATAATTATGGATAAAGGCCGCGAGTTCGACAACAAGCGTCTCCGTGATACATTAAAAGAATTAGATATCGGCTGGCATTATACGACACCGCGACATCCGCAATCCACGGGATGATCGAGCGTTTGCATGGGACCTCGCGGAGCATTTAAATTGCGAAAACCGGAAAGGTCTAACGGGGACGAACGCAATGGCTAGGGCCGTCCTAGCCTACAACTATAGTGTACACTCCGCGACGGGTCAGACCCCGCACGATTTAGCAAATTCCCTATCGGCACGGGCGGGCGTGTCGGACAGGATCGTAAAAGCGAAAACAGAAATGACTGACAGACATAACGCGGAAACAGAAGGGAATTTGCTCGAAGGAATACGCGCGGGTGATGTGGTTTTCAGGAAGAACGCCTGCCGGCGCAGGAAGACGGATCCGCGGTATCTGGGGCCGTATCGGGTCGTGCGGTTGTTGAACAGAAACCGGGTACGACTTGAGAGGGCCGACAACCCCGCAGGGCGACGCGAGACCGCCCACCTCAAGGAGCTGCGGACTCCGCGGAAAGAAAGAAAGAAAGTACGGTTCGCGGACGAAGTTCAAGTTCGGGAGACAGGTCGGCGATCGAGTTCAGCGGCAATCCGGGGAGCGTGGAATAAGGGGAACAGTCCGCGGACGGATTCCCGACCTCGATCGCCGGAAAAATTGTAAATTATTAGGGACTCCTCGGCAGGATAAGTTTTTAATTTAAGTTTATTTCATGTTATTTTATTAATTTTGTTTATTTTCCGTATGAGCATCGTTCCTGTCAAAGCGTGCAGAGGACCGGCGACAGGAACAGAAGAGGATGCAGGATGGTACAAGCCGAGGAGAAGTACAGAAGAAATCCTGTTCCCGGACTTTTAGCTAGTAGGATTTGAAACCTGTAAATAGTCCTTAACAAAGGGGTTTGTCAAATCTGGGGGGAGTAGTTAAGTGGGGGCCAGGAGCCCAAACGGCATTAAGAGATGTAAATAAACAACGTATAGATTTGGCAAAGCCCTTTGTTAAGATGATCGTTATATATTGTAAACCGGGCAGAGGCCCGGCAGTTGATAGTTAGCATCGCTTGTGAGCACTTCCTCGTGTATTTTCTTGTATTACGCATTTATATCATTTCTTGTAATAAAGCTTTGCATTTTTTAAAAACAGTGAATTTCCCGTGCAAAGTTTAACTTATATATATATTTCTTTTTGTGGGAGGTCCAAGTCCAGAACAAACGGTCCACTCTAGGTCAGATATACGACCTAGCGCTCCATAATTAAATTATGCATGGTGTGGGGGGGTGGTCCACTTCAAAAGCAGGCTTGGGTCACTCCGGGTGATGTATTTCGCTCGCCTCATTAAATTTCACTTTGCGGATTCGCAAAGCTTTATTAGCAGTTAATAATAATAATTGTTTAATGATAATTAATTATTGTATTAATAATTGGGGGACCTTCGCGGTCATGATACTCAAGGCTGTTGGGCGATACCAGGCGGCGCGGATATCCGGCCAAATATTAAGGACTAATTTCACTTGACATACAATTGTGCTATTCGTTCGTTTCAAAAGTTTTGAATAATTAAAAGAGCCGCAAAAATGCAACGGCTAATTGTTATTAGCGATAAAAAAAGCGTAAAAAAGTAGCGTTTTTTAAAATTTTTCAATATATATTTTATATTATATTTGGATACAAAACATTACATTTAAATCTCACTTGCAGTCTTCTGTCCCCAAACTTTGATGTTTGGGTTTTACGGTCCTGTCCTCACTACATTACAGACAGATCAAATCTGTTATCGACTTCAATGAATCAATTCTGGACAAGTAATACCACCACAGTACAAATGACAGTGCAGTGAAGACCCCCTAAAAAACATCCAAAGTGTCAAAAGTGACTAACACCGCTGCTGAAGATGGCGAGCAGCCGAAACCGGTCTAGCAAAAGACCAAACCAGCGAGAGGAGACAAGAACACACGAAATCTACGGTATTCCAACCCCCCGCAGACGACAAAACAGGTATGCTAAACTTTATGATACAACTGTAACCTACAGATTATTCGGATTTAAATAAATATTCTCACAATTCATTACTATACGAATACGGGAACCAGTAACCAATGCAAAATACGAATGAAAACTTCTTTATCCCAATTGTTTATTTTTATTCCAATTAAGGGGAAGGCGCAAATTTATGAACCGGACTTTCGTTTCTTGACTGTTTTTTCTTCGAGGCAAAAAGCTGAAATTGCACTACCGGCCCCGACAACTGGGAAGACGGTGGAAATTTCTCCACACATTCGATTTAAATTCCTGAGTACGTCGCTTAATTAGAAGTAGACTCGGCCTTCCGAGTTGGATCCTCGCCGAATCCGAAATAGACGGCCACACAACCGCCCCTTCGCTTTACATACAATCCCGCCAAGATATTATGTAAGCGCGCAGAGAAAACCACCGCCCTCCTCAGCGCCTCACCTCTGTCCGCTCGAAACCGTTTTGAGCGTTACAAAATTAAACGTCCTCTTCTCAAGCATTAGATTATACAGCTGCATTTGAGGATTATTTCTTTTGATATTTAATATAAATAAAAGCTATTAAGTAAAAGAAGTAACTCAAGAGGATTAACGACCTTCTTCAGCTATATAGAGGAGCTGAGGAAGGTGATGGCTGGCGTGTAGAAATCTGTGTCGCCTTGCAGCAAACTTGGTAGAATAGCGATCCGTCGTTATTTTTTCCTACGCCTACGCCCAGAAAGGGTAATATTCTGCTTGACTCCAAGTTCAAGTTATCTGCTCTTCAGTCGGACTCTGATGATGGATCCGGACAGAGTTCCCAAACGTCGGAGCCAACACCACCTGAGTCGGCTTCAGAATGGATCCCACTGAAGGATAAATCCCGGATAATCTTTATACACTATTCATAAAGTTGTACATAGTCCGATCGCGGGCCTTTCTATTGCTAATAAGCGTATTTTTTAATTTAATTTGAATAGTACATTAAGGACATTAACCACAACCATATAACTACCACAGCAAAGAATTATAGACGTTTAGCACTTGACTTGTATAAGTCGGTTCTTCCCCCTTTGTGGCACTTAACAAAACACTACTTGTCATATTATGGAAATGTGCTTTTCCAGGCCCCAAAGCTGCTGTAGTGCTCTCTTCCGTCTGGTATCTCCCTACATTTTTTCCTCGTGCAACGTCTCAATTCCCCTTGAACCTAAGAAATGTTACTACTCACAGTATAATTGGGATTAAGCAATCATTACATTTATTTCGACTATATATATGTTATAACTGCATGGGTTGCTACCGTGAAGTAAATTCCACGGATATTCCTGTTGTATCAAGACAGAGGTCAAACAGGGGTTTTAGTCGGTATGCCAAATGGACACAAATCCGACACTGTAGAGTCACGTGACAAGGTGCTTTTAAAAATTTCCTCTGTATAAAAGAAAGTCCCGGAGTCTTTGTTTTGTATAAATATATTGGTGGTGAAGACAGTTGAATCATTTGTACAATCCTCGAGCCTCGGATAAATAAAAAAATATATATATATCATCGCCTATCCGGTACTGTGAGCTTTACAAGTTTAATCTAGACAGTAAGCATTTTTGTTCTGTCGGGGTGTCACTCGAAGGGCTTCGCGCTTAGCCGTATTTCACGGCAGATATTAACCCCACGCCTTTTAAATGGAATACACTTAACCCGAATTCGGGCTGTCAGCCGTCACCGGTAAACTGATAAGGAGAGCCGCGGACCTAATTTGCACATTTATTAAGTTTTTAATTGATGCCTCGCCAGCCAAAGTTAGCAACGCCCTCCTCCGCCCACCAACCACGGTTGGGTTTCCCACAGGTATTAAACAGTCTGTCAGGGAAGTCTGCTGATGAAACCCCAATCCCAAAGTCGTACGTTGTTCTACGCCGGCACTCTAATATTATATTTCAGGTCTTGAATTCCAGACAGTGGGCCTCGGTCCCCATTTCGACCTCAATTTAGAGTTACGAAATCGAAATTACAAATTACATAATACTTTATTTTCCTTTCAATATACATTGGATATTGTTGGCATTTCGACATTTATTTACACGAATATCCTTCGTGTATCCCGAATGTCCTTCGGGTGGTCTAAATATACTCGGTACGGTGAAAGGGAACGTTACAGCAATATAAACACGAGGACGCGAACTAAACCTAATCCAATCACTTTGCATGTCACACAGTTACAACATCATTCATGATAGTTGGTGTCGGTGCACTGTGCGCTCGAGGCGCCGGTCGTATACCGTCGTTATCACTATAAGACTGTTGATATGAACGCTTAAACTAGCACATGTGGAGGCGTTATGCACGATCGGAAATTCAATTATTCGGAAAGTTCGGAGTAAATAAGAAAATTGGACCGAGTCGCATAGTGGAGACCGCATGACCGCCCCTATTTTTTATTTTAACATTTTGCGAACTCGAGCTTTTCGTATTTGAACTCGCATGTTTGAAACTCAATTTTCCTTTATTCTCCGTTTCTTATAGACCACCGTATTTCACCCACTCCTCCACGCCTCGACGCGACACCAAAGGTTTCGCGCCAATTCAATTTTCACTGCAGTCAAAAATTAAATGCAGTCCATTGTAATGCTTAGGGAACGAGTTGTGGTAGAAATCTCCGCCTTTATTAATTTATTATTAAAAATTAAATAAGATTCGATTCAATGAACATTCGATAATCTACAACCACTATTCATTTCTTTTTTCTTCACTACATTTTAAGTCACTACAATTTTTAAAATTATATTTAGTGACATTGATATTTGATAACACAAATGTACTTTCTACGGAGAATCCACCCATCGATGGCATTTCAGTTCCAGCTCAGACAAATTTCCTCACTCAGTTTATGGAAGGACCAAATCATTTACGCTGGACCGAAATAAACACAATAAAAATACGGATCGCAATTTCACCAGCCCCTTATCCTTCTCCCTATTTGCGGCCAATAAAAAATAGCTTCGCGATGTAATAGGTTGTTAAGAATTGATGCGATAGATCGCGGTGATGGGAGTTTGCGGGTGTGACGTTTAGCCGACAATAAAGAGAATTTAAATTAACGCCCGATAGTGGAGGCCGACGAGAGGTCGGAGATGATTTATTAGCCTGAGTTCAAATCTCAGGGGCGGTGAGTCCTCTCTCTCTCTCTCTCTCTCTCTCTCTCTCTCTCTCTCTCTCTCTCTCTCTCTCTCTCTCTCTCTCTCTCTCTCTCTCTCTCTCTCTCTCTCTCTCTCTCTCTCTCTCTCTCTCTCTCTCTCTCTCTCCGGTAGGCTCCAGGAGTGGCTGGCCCAATAAATTTTCAAACGAGAGCATTAAATAGCCTTCATTAAACTCCACTCATCGTCCGGAGCCCTTGTACAAATTCATTAGAACCGAGGACTTGATTTCTGAATTCCTCGCGGCCAAATCGGAAGACATTTCTTTTTTAATACTGCGCCTCTGTTCTATTGGATTAAACAAGTATCCCAGCATCGAGGACGGTTCATTAATATAGTTTGCAAACTCTAATCCTTGTCAAATGATTACTCTCAATGTTGTATTGAATACTATCGGTTGAAATTTGCATATGAAGGAAGATGCGGTCCGCGAGCGGATATTCAAACTCCAATGGGAATAACAACTTTTACATATTCAAATGAATCTTCCGTCGATTATAAATTTCAACCCACACTCAAATATTTCATTCTTAACTAATTTATTTGGGTGAATAAAGTATTACGCGTATTTCAGTGTCGGTTTTCAGCAGTTACTATTGTATTTACTTGGACAGTTGATTGACATGAAATCCATATACAAGACTCAGACTTATTGCACCAAAAACTCCTGGACAATGGATTACAACTATTAGTTATGAGCAAATTATTAATTTGAAACTGTATTTTAAAAGCTAACTGTACTTATGTAACTGAGTCTAGGGGATCAGCCAAATTTCAACAACACTCGAAAACTCCAGTAGCGAAAATTAATATTCTAATACAATTCGACAGATCGCAATTGCGTATTCCTCGAAAATAACTATTAGTACCATTTGAAATTCAAAAAGCAATTTATTCCTGCAATGCGGGGTTTTTAATTTTTTGCCGGAAGAAATCTAATTCCATTTCTTTCCGCCGAGAGAAACTAAAGTTATCATGACGTTATTATTCATGAAGATTCCAGGTCAGCCGCTTCCGCATCACGGTTTAATTAGTTCATAACAATCGGAGAAATGTAAGGATGATGTCCAATCAAATATTGTTTTGCGGATAATTAATACGAAATACATTAATTCCAGGATTATTAAGACAGCTGCGCCCTGACTCAGTTCTGTAATACAATCAGAAATTAATTGTTTATATAAATTTGTTAATAGTTTGTATAAATGCAAGAAGCTATATATAAGTGGTAGAAGTGTACACTTCGGTTATAAGGGGATATTACAGTTTGTTAATATGCTTTATGGAATCATAGGTTTAAGGACAGCATTTTCCCGACAGTTAAATAATAAGCTCAACTCTTATTATTCAACTGGATAAAGGAATTTCAGCGAATAACAGAAAGTGCGTCTCATTGTAGGATGGTATGTGAAACATTACACGATTGGGGGCCAATCGCGGCCCCAAACGACGAAACAGCTTTTTGCCCCCGCCTAGGGGACCCGGCCGGGGATCGGGGACTAACTTATTACTTAATTAATTTACAGGAGGATATATGGCAGGAGAGCATCCGCTGAAGAAAAGAAGGACTTAGCCCGAAGCAATCCCGGCAGCCGAGATTAAATTGCATCGAATTCGCCTTTTCTGTCTAATTTAATAGTGGAGAAACGCCGGTCGAGCGAATGATTCCCGATACCAAAAGTTGGTAACGACTTTAATTTGTACACTCAGTCGTGTGAAAGTTGATAATTATTTCATAGGAGAAATTATTATACGATGTACAGACAGTCTATCTGGCTTGTAAAATAAAGTAATAAGTAAGGGAGGCAGCTGCATGCTGCCAAATGTTGAGTCTCCTTTTTAAACATTTCCAGAACTAGGGTAGAGGGGAAGTCAGCTGTGGATCCTCGCAACTTGTATTACTGTACGCAATACTGTATTACTCACCCGAGATACCGAAAAACAGAAACAGGTCTGTCCGCAGACCAACTTACTAATTATTTATTACCTTAGTGGGTTTGTCTCATAAAGTTAATTTCATCCCTCCTAATGTATTCAGTTTACGCGCTGTTGTTTTCGGCCGTATAGCCCAGATCGGTTTCCGGTCGCCGCCGCAATGAGCTGTTTAACTGGTGTTCAACGTTTCTACCGACGAAACTACCGTGTCAGCACTATCATTGCAGTGTTACTGTCCGACCGAGGGGCAATGTTTAAGGGGAGGCGATAATTTAAGGTCATTGTTTGGAGTCCCGCGAGTACAGTCCGATCTCAATTGGGTACTGACATTTCGAGCACAGACCTACTGCCACCGAAATTTCTTTTCAAAAGAACACAGACCGCGAAAAGTACTTCAACAATTGACGTTATTTAAGCCCCCAATTATGTTGCCCCCATTGCAATATAATGTTCGGCTTAAATGTCTTAATAAATACTAATCGATGGAATTTATTGTGCGGTCACAAAGCCTCCGTAGTGCGAAGGACAAATTGTATATAGACGCTTATAAGAATGTTTGTAGTAATAAACTAAGATTATTAAAATAATAAATAATGTCGTATTTATGTCACTTTTACGAACCGTTATCATCTCTCTGAACTGAAGTCAGACAAACTTTCCAGACAGAGCTCGTTAATCATGGTCAACTTATTGCTCTTGCAGATTGCCAAGGCGGACGGAGAACGGCCAATTTCTTTCGCTTGACATAAATACAAAACCAGATATCCATATTGCAAGATCGCTTTCAAATAATTCCCGTCTATCGGCTTTCAACACATCGCTAAGGTAACTACTTCCTTTTTCTGTGATGAAAAACTACCAGACAAGGTTTTTCCTCCTCCTTCTCCGTCGCAAATTGAAAGTCAACTTCTCTTTGAATTCCTGGAATACAATTGAATTAGCTCTGTGGGGGGATGAAAAGGAAATCTTAGAAATATGTCCGCCTCTTGAAAATCTTTTATCCACGCTCACAAAATTCCATTTACCCTTTAATACTTCTGATTATTAACTAGACCCACTTCTCGGTAACTGTGTATTACACTGCTCTGCTGACTGTTATTTGTATATCAATCAAAATCACCATTCGTTTAGTTGTACATACCAGAAATTACGAAACTAAAATTGTGCTCACTCTAGATTTATTTGTAAAACCAACTTGTACAATCGATGACAAAATTGGACCCAATATTCCGAAGAAAGCTACTTTTTTACGATAGAAAACTATAATTAATTACATTTACATAATTGCCGGCCTAGATCTTCGGTCTGCACATATGGGTTCCTGACAGAATGCTATGGGCAAAGGAGAGAAGCCATAAATATTTTATACTAATCTTTGAAATGGCACCTTTATTTCTCTTGTCAT
This sequence comes from Lethocerus indicus, assembly GCA_019843655.1. Lineage (NCBI taxonomy): Eukaryota > Metazoa > Arthropoda > Insecta > Hemiptera > Belostomatidae > Lethocerus > Lethocerus indicus. Next base: position 46,133,892 of record JACDQD010000001.1, read on the forward strand.
AAATGCAGAGCCTATTCGACATGGATGGGGGGGGGGATGAACTATTTCTGTACAATAATTTCGGACTTACCTGTTGTGTATTCTGGAAACTGAAAAATTCTAAATTCTTCCAGGAGTTAGCGAGGGGAAAAGAAACTTTTCTGATCGTAGCGGCTCCTAATGAAATGAACCCGACTTTTATTGGGTCGGCCGAATGACAAAAAGTTGTTTTGTTTTATTCCAAGACCCGCCGTAAGTTTAGAAAGTTAATCCGCCGCCTCCCAGAATAGTAAGGAAAACTCCATTTTATTTAAATATCGGAAAAAAATATGAGTCAATAGGACTTCGAGAACAGTTAAAATTAATTTTATTTTTTAAAAAAACAAAACAAAGTTATACTCGGAATGAAATACCAATCGCCGAATTTAAGAAAATAAACCTTGGAATTACTTTCGATTATTTAATTAAAGACTTATATTTTTGTTATTTATTCTTCCACATTATCCCAGTAATATTAGAACTAGGTAAAAAATATTACTGAAAGAAGGATTTGGACAGTGGCAATTGACTAAGAAAATTAGGACACTCCAAACATAATGGAACGAATAAAAAAAAATCCACTCTCGTATTTAGTAATAAGTTGGACTATTGTACCCATATCTAAGATCAGAGTTTGCTATATTAACAGTACGTCATGTAACTCTGACCTCAGAAGCAAACACACCCGGGAGGACCCCTGTGGAATCTCTGGATGTGAGAGATGTCGGATGTATCGGTCGAACCCCAAGTATAATAATTTACTGTAAAAATAAACGCCGGAAGCCTCTGAACGTAAACCGCGCCATTTTCGAAACCCATAACCGATGAGGGAGGGAAGACAAAGGAAATAATCGCCCTTCAATTTCCCCAGTTTTAGCGTTTCCTTCCCGCCGTCTGAACTTCACAGAACCCCTCCCCTGGGCTCAAATCACTCCACTACGCCCCTAAAAACGAATCGACGATTCGTAACCCGAACAGTCGCTTATTCGAACCGAAAAACGATGGTAAGAGGAAGAAAATTCAAGTTTAACATACCTGTTTTGTGATCTGGAATACCGTGTGGAGAGGTTGGCATCTTCGGATGGCGAGCAGCCGAAACCGGTCTAGCAAAAGACCGAACCAGCGAGAGGAGACACAAACACACGAAATCTACGAAATTCTAGTTTTATAATCGCCGTATATGCAGCATTAGTAGCAATTTATATATCTTTAATATTTTAAGTTATTCAGCGTTTACCATTTTATCTAACCAAGTTTGGTAGAGGATTTCCATTTTCTTTCCTGGTTGGCATGAGTGAGTGTATTCCTCTCGTAATGTCCGGCGAGTGGTTCTCATTAAGGTCCGAACTAATTTATTTCATTGAGGGCCCATTCTCCACGTCGGTTCCCTGCCGGCAATTCGCCGGGCTTGCGCACTTCCGAGATCTACTGCAATCAAAACCAGAAGAAGAATGGGCATAAACGAGGAGTAAAGAAATAAAGAGCTCGTTAAAAAAAAACGAGGGGCGACAGTCAACATTAATTGAGAGGCTGATTGTCAGCCGGCGGGCGTTAAAAGCCTCTAACGAGACGTTTGAAACCTGTTTGATGTCCCGCGCCGTGGTGGGGCCGGGGGCTGTGGATTCAAACAATCGGGCTAAAAAGTTGAGCCCCGAGCCTAATTTCTTTCAGAGCCAAATAACAACAACACAAAGAGCTCGCCGCTGATTTTTCCTTGGGCCCGTTTCATGTTTTCGCATCGCCGACGAAAAGAAGTCGCAGGACCACTCGGGCTAATCAACAAACATACTGTTTAAACGAGTGAAGGTTTCTGCGACCGGAACTTGAATAATTATCTCTCTCACTAGGTTTCGGTGGAATAACGTGGCCAGTAGGACCTCGGTTGACCCCCCCCCCGCTATTCAAGAATTTTGCCCGTGTTTGGAAATCACCCGAGCGAGCTCCGGTTGAAGGGTTTTCACCCTCTCATTCCTGTGGCCGTCTACTTCTGACGTTTCGGAACTCTTACCAGTTCCACCATCAGGGTCCGACCGAAGGGTAGATCGAAGTGGGGACCATTTACTAATCCTGTATAGCACCGAACGGCCGGTACATCGAAAGTTCTGGGTATGGGAACAAGATTAGAAGCGTAAACGCGCCCCCCGCGACCGATCCCTTATTTTGCAGAGGCAAACTCTCCGTGCCATTTCTGGTGGCGCCGTCGCATTAATTAATCGCGTTTGGAGGGCGGCAGTTGCCTGATTAGTCGCTTCGGTCCCGTCCGGCATTCGATTGGAGCCGTATTCCCGGAGGCGGAATGTACTTCACGCAATTATCCGCGTGTTCTCAACACCCCGCACTTAACCTTCCTTACAACTGTAACTAAGAGCCGGACTAAGCTGTTCTCAGGATTTTTTCTCGTTTCCGAACAAAGGACCCTATCCCGGTCCTCCCACGTGGAGGCGTCCTCTTTGCCTGCCGGATGTGTGTGAGACCTTGGGGGGAACCTTAACCCACTCGAGATAGCCGATCGCTGGTTAAAAACCCATCCCGCGACTCGTCCGCGGGCACAGAACTTATTAGTTCTCTGATTTTTGAACTGCGCAACGTTCCCCGACTGCTACAACGCGAATAAACCGTTAATATTAATAGTAATGTAACAGATGACATGTGAGCGCTCGGCGCTAGAAAGGTAAGCGAGAAAATTAAATATACGGCTTTAAATATTCTCTCTTTATTAATTCGGCGGTTTGCGGCTTTTTGCTCGACGGAGGTTCTCTGGGCGAGTCGCGGGAGGACCAAAAACCGCAGCGAATTAAACCAAATTCTGCGGCTTTATTCGCAACTCGCGAATTCGCGGGATTTCACAGCCCGCCAACTTTTCAACACTTTTCCGGTATCATCAGTTCTGTTAATGGCTGTGACCCGCGCTACTGAAGACGGACGTATGCCCGAAATCAAAAATCGCAAATTGTTACGGCGAATTAAATTTTCGATTGAGGGAAATATTCGTAGGATTATAATGTGATCGTCTCCCTTCTTGAACTTACAGGAAACAGTATCACCCTGCTAATTAGATAATATTACATATATATATATATATATATATATATATATATATATATATATATATATATGTAAATTTTATAATACGTATAACTCGGATCGTGTGAAATATTAAACCACCAGTGTTTTTGTAACCGCACTTCCATCGAAATCAATTCGTCAAAAACCGCGGCTGTGAAACGCCGCCTAGCCCCGTCCCCCAACGCCGAGTTCTGAGGGTTGGACACTTGTTGACCTTAATGCGATTTTCATACGCCCGAATCATATTTCAAAGAGCGGTCGCATTAAATCGAAGTAGTTCGCTGGGGTGAAATTCTATATTCGGCTTTGTTCCGGGCGGGAGGAAGAAAGAGTTATAGGAATTTCCGGGTTGCCAGCACAGCGGTGTAATTGGGCGAGTCGATGGAGCGACACGTCCCAACTGACGCTAACTGAATTATTTCTGGTCTCTAGCCGAAGCCGATCCAGCGCAGGACCGAAAAGGCGAGTGGAAAGAAAAAATCGGACGAGAAATTGAACGAAAAATATACCTACTTTTTCATTCGGAACTCTTCATTCGGACACTGTGGATGGAACCAGTTGCGAAGAGTTGCGAAACGTCGGAACTGACAACACCCGAGAGGGTCCCAGAAGAAAAGGACCCCGTCCAATGGAGCCCTCTCCGGTGGTTTCGGAACACAGGAAGAGTCCCGAAATAGGGGTTCTTCCCGCAGGATTACGCGAGCCTACCTTATGTTAGTTAGTGGAAAAAAATATACCCCTTTGTACGGTTTATAAAGAATATAATGCAAACACACGCCGACAACATATTTGTCTACTTTTCTAACCGAATAACCGACTGCTCAGAAATCAAAATTACTAATTATTATCCGGTCGAATATCGGTCTTACCCTTGTTTGTCTCCAATCGCCTATTCGGTCTTACTGAGGATTCCGGGCCTTTGAGGTTAACATTAACACGCAGTTTTGAAAAATTTTACGGATGGTAGAACGGTCATATTTGCAAAATAAAAAATTGGGCTCCTCCGGGTTAAACCGGAGCTCGGCTCGGGCTTAGCCGACAGGTTCGGAACCGTCGGCTTGGCGCGGCTTCGGACCTCCTACCGAAATCCGATTACTGGAATAGAAGTAGGCAGGCGAACTTCAATTAGAACAAAGCTTCTTACCCGCGGTACAATTTAATAACCTCCGGGATATATTGAGGGAGGTTGTACATCTGGCTAGTAAAGGGGAGTTGAATGACCGGACTGGGACATGAGTATTATTATCCGGACTGTTATTATTGTGACTTAAGACCATATAGCCACAACAATTTAATACTAACTTTCATCGTGAGCTTTGCCCAAACGCCTAGTGACCGGAAAATAAAACAAGTTTTACAGGGGTATATCCATGAAAATAGAATTACGAATATAGGGAATGAACGATGAGATTCCCTTCTGGTGTTAAATATTTCGTCTTCCATATCGGATGTTACATTTCACAGGTTTTATCTTTCTTTGCGTGTATGTAAAGGAACTCTGCTCGAGTCACGAAGGAATGAATGATGATAGCGACCTTTACAAATACTTATATATTCATGTGCCTACCATCATTGAGTCGCACTCTTGAAGAAAACAGACATCTACTGTGATTGGACGAAAAGAAAGAATCAAACGCGATAATGTGAAAACACAATCGGGAAAACCGTAAACATCGGCACAATTTTTTACTTTTAGTGACCGCAACATTCATCCCCGGCATCCAATATTCCCACCTAAATTATAGGTACGGACCCGGATTTTATTAATTAGTCCACTGTCGGTATGTCGATGTGGCGAATAGTGCGATTTAAACCATAACGGGGAGCATTGAGAATGGTTCGAAGTATGTTTTATCAGAATCCTGGATGCCAACGATGTTGGATGTCTTATGACCGTATAAATAAAGAAATGATTTTCGTAGCTACCGCAAGTAGAAAGGGCCGTTTCCCGGGTTCGATTATCAGTCGTATTTCATTTAACTCGAGGAGACTCGTATTTAAAATAGGGAATAAATAAATGCATTTATTTATTTATTAAATACGCGATGAAACACGTGGCGGTGGGGGGAACCAGCCCCCGCGGGCTAAACTTTCCTCAACAGGCCTCTTCGTCTCAAAACTCTTGTAATACTTAACGGCCGGCTTACGGTTTCAGCATATTTAATTTGTCGATTACCCAGACGCGAACAACAGCCTAATGAATTCGGGCCCTAAAGCGTCGAAAAGCGCCCTTTTTGCTGGGAATTTATCGCTCATTTATGGGACGTTCCTAATTTGAAGAAGAAGTAAGTGTAACCACCCTTATAAAACACATATATTGTACCCGGTGATTTCATAATGCTCTTAAGTACTCGACAGATTATTTTGATAATGTAATTGTCGGCAAGAAAATTGGGAACTCTTTTTTTGTAAAAAAGAATACGTTCCGTCCATGGACCGGTTTAAGCTTTCGCTGTCTTGTTCCGTTAGTAGCATTAAAGCACTATCTAATGTTGCCGATTGGGTTTGTGCCCTGTTAACGGTCACTGAGAATAAAACCGAGCAAATGTGACGTGTAACGGTAACGGTGATTTTACAGAAAACAATCAGAAATTCAACTCCGATTTTCCTCGTGCGAATCGGTGCCTTGTTATCTGGAGGGATTTACGCCCTGGGCTTACACCGGCCGGTGCTTAATGGCAGACGAAGCCGGAGATTGACCTGTCCAACCCTTACTTCCTTCCTGGATTAACCACTTCGGTTCGGAAACTGCCGCTCCTGTTGTTTTACTTGTTAGCGTAAAATAGGAATTTAAAACGGATTGCAGCCAGGTTTTCTAATGTCGACTCACACTCGCGCCGTTTCGGCTTTTGACCATCGTCCGTCCCATCTACGTTAAGGGACAGTGCTAACAGGATACCAGACTGACATCGATACTTCGGACCAAATTTTTCTTGATAACTTGTTTCAATCTCTTCCCAATAAAAACGATTTATACGACAGTCGGATTTCTCCTAGTGATAACCCCGACGGGAATAGTTCCCCGGGGGGCCCCCGAAACGATATCGATCCCTCAGAAAGCTTTGGACGTTGGGTAAACTGTTTAAACTGTGTATAGGTAGGTGTGTGGGTGGGACCGTCCCGGGCTCTGGGGCAAACCTACAGGAGATTGATACTGAATTTATACAGGGCAACCGAACACAGAAGGGAATCGGTCGAAGAACGTTATTTTCAAGATTTACGCCCGCCGCCGCCGGTTGAACCGCTACGGCCCTCTCCATTCTGGGATTTCCTCGGGCGGTGGGGTTGGGATTGAATTAAAATTCGGATAAATACGCCCCTCCGTTAAAGAAAGAATACCCGCCGCGTATCCCCATAAAATGATACAAACAGTCCTTCCGCCGAATATCGGTACAATTTATCGGCTAAATGTTTATTCCTAAAATAAATGAAGATTGTCCCGGCGGCGGTTCTCGGGACGATGGTACGGCAATGAAGAGACAATAATTGCGTATAAACCCACGGCCCTGGCTCATGTTTACAACACCTCTTCATATTACAACGACACTAAGCACTACTCTGGACACCAAGGCATTACAGTACATGGCTTACCGTTCCTGGCTATCACAACCTCATTAATATGGAGCATTATATGCTTTTCCAGTCCATATCAGTCGCTGTCTTGTACAATTGTTTTTTGTTCTTACGTATCTTGGTGGTATGTTTTGGGCCTTTTGTCTGTCTCTTGTTTTATTGTAGTTATTCTATCTTTTGCCTTGGGTCTTACTGGTCTCGGTTTTGGTTTCTGGGGTTCCTCGGTTGCTTGGACATATTATAGTCAGGTGGGAGATTGTTGGAGAATTATAAAGCCAAGAACTGGTGGACGCAGGTAGGGGTTTTCCCTGAAGGTCCTTCGTACGAGAGGAAGGACCCCCTCCATAAAGAAATAGTTGTCTTTTCTTTCCCCTGCATAAAGAAAAGAAGAACTAAAGTACATAAATGCGAGGGGGACAGGGACAGAGTCTATTCTCGAGTGAGTACGTAGATCTCTGGTTAAGACTTTCAGGTTCCTAGACATTCAGATGAAAGCGGATGATCGAAACTAGGCAAATATAATGGGTTGCCCCTTGAATCTTTTGTGACCGGAACTAAAAAAAAAAACTATGGCTGTCGTCAAAAACCAATACCGGTAGTATGGGAATAAAATAATGTCTCCGAACAAAAGCCAAGAGGGAGACGACATACCGAAGCGCCGGCTCGGTTCGCAAACAACCCCACACTCGTTCCAGCCCAATGTCGCCTAATGGGCCGTTCTAACGTTTTCACCAGGACTCGAACCCGGGACATTGCACACGTATTCAATTCGGAATGTTGGCTCAGCAAATTAAATCGAAATTTAAATCCCCTTTCCTGTTCCCTAACTATTGTGCTCGGGGAACGTGGGCCTCTTAACCGAATGGATTATTTGCGGACCAGTTAAATTAAATTATACTTCGAACAATAAATTAGTCATGTACATACACGTATATATACGATACATATAATTTAAAAATTTGTTAGGGGTTTTACTAAATCACTCTTGTTGATAACCTCCTGACAACAATTCTTCGAATAGTCGTTATCCCGGTAAGTAATTACATTTGTCTTGAGCAAAAAATAAATTTAGCCAATTTAGGAGCATTAATTAATATTTTAAAATTAATATTCGCTATTAACCCCAGGAAGTACTTACGTAGCCGCTTTGATTGCTCTCAATCGATACAAATTTAAAATAGATTTCTGGTTTGATTTTTTTCTTTACGCGAAACTAAGTAACGGGGTGATTTGAAACCAATAGAAATATGCTGGAAGGAATAAATTTAATGCCTATGTTAGTATGACTAATTCCGAGCCATTCTACTACATTCTGATTTCAATATGTCACTTTTTATAATCCTCACTTAAATCTTTAAGTCCTCACAAATTTTAATATCGATACGATTATAATTTTGTTTCTGCCTTCAAGGCGCCGTCCTACTGCGTGGTTATCGAATTTCAAAAGCCTGAAGTTCAGTTTCTCAGACGGCACGGAAAATAAATCGAAGCTGGGAGGTGTTGACGGCCTATGCCGAGCGCAGTAACATAATACGGAACCTAATATGTCGGTGCAAACCTCCAGCGATTTAATCCGCTCCGATTATTAACCTTCTTGCTGAAAGCCCCTTACCCGGATTATTTAGATATATAATACAATTTCACACGCATATATATATACTGAAAAGTGTTGATATTTCATAATATAGGAAAAAATCGTTAAAAACTAAGTCAAACTACATTTGAATGTTTCAATAAATAATCTGTTAGGTTAACTTAACACCTTTTGAATTATATTTCATCTAAAATAGGGGCCCTAATGTTAGCGAAGATTCGATTAGGACCATTTTAACAAGAAACCCTCCGGAGTGCGTAGATTTTTAGTAATTGCAGTGGATCCACTTCGCTGTGCAGAGCTAAAAACGCCGAAATAGAGCAAGTCAAGCCGAGACTTAATACTCTCTTCCACACCCCCTCCCCGTCCAACTGCCTCTTTAATATGCATGTTCTTCCATTTATATATATTATTATGAATAATTCATTAAGCGAGGGGCGGGGTTTTCGCTCAACTTTAAAGACTCCCGGGGAACGAAACCGTAACCCCGGGATAAATTTTGCATACCGCGGTCTAAAAACGGGGTTCGGTTTAATTCGAGAGGAAGACCGACGAGGGGTCGACGGATCCCCGTTTTCCAATCCACAGAAAATCCAAAAGTCGAGACATCTTTTAGCCTTTGCCCGCAGTCGCCATAAGAAACGGGGGCCGAAATAAATTCGAAGCGGGGAAAGAAGAAGATGAGGAGGCGGCGCGACCATTTTTTCCAAAGCTTTAAGTCCTAGATACCTTTTAGAGACGTTAATCGCGGGACGGCTTCTGTTTCAGTTTCTCCCGTTCCTGAGTAGCTACCGGTTAGTAAGAGTCAAGCATCGGCTACCAGGTAGGTTACTTACAAGGAGCTTTCTTGTGAAATTTGTCATTTACGTTGTTATTTTATGTGTTGTCTCTTCTGACATGTACGGTGTCTCGTGTGACGGGCATTGGGAAAATGATGGGGGAGTACTTTGGCAGATGGGACACTTGTGGGTCATCTTGAGTATCGCTGGAGACGGGCGGGGAAGTGGCGACTATGAACCAGTATTTGAAAGCAGAACGGAGATTCAAATAACAGAAGACCACACGACAGGTGTCGACTAAATCTGATTCACTCTTATTTACAACTAACCAGGGAACAACCCCACCGCTTTAAATTCTATACACTGCATTCTATACAGGACGAAAAAATTCCCTGGCTATCGTCATTCCCTCGAATTCTTTTCCATCGCCTCCCCTTACGTAGATTTCATAATATAAAATAATTTCCTAGCGGAGATCCCGCCTTGGTTCTCAAGTATCTGGTTTCTGTTTTACTTTCTTAACAGTGGCCTGCCTATATTCTGGCGTTTGTTATTCTACCGGTTGAAATGCTTAAACGAGCTTTCTGATTATGCTCCAGAATTCGAAAATCGAGGCCGGGCTGATTTTGAATACCAGCAACCGAGTCGTTGTCGTTGGCCGTAACTGATTAGACATTTGGCCGAAGGCGAATCACAATCAGCGTAATGAGCGTGAACCTGAGAGAACAAAGCCCCTTTGCATTTGTATATCCCTTTCCCTGGTCCCCGGCTTCCCTTAACCCGGGGCGTATATCCGATTTCCCTCAGTCTACAACAATGCTGCATACGCGGCCGCTTTTTATCGGCGGAACTTCCAGAAGGTAAAGAAAAAATAATGGAGAGTTCCAGACCGGTTATAGTACATTAGGAGGTCCGGTTAATTACTCCGCGGTAAAAAGCGCCAGAATGATCGCTATTATTTTCGAATTTATTAATCTGTTGAAATTTTATGCTGCATACTACATTCAATTTTAGGTCACTGCTGCGACAAAAAATTATGCCAATTAATTACATTTTTAATTACATTAAATTAAATTTTCCTTAAAAAAAACCTAGTACAGTACAAATAAATTACAGTATGAATGTCGTAGAATATAATGAGTAGAGTAGCGGGGTATTTCACACCAGGGGGTGCAAATACCTAGTAATGCTACCGAATACTGCGAATACCTGGATAGTTTTTCGCAACAAATTTCGGCATTTAAAATAAATAGGTAAGAATGGAAATAGGAAACTGAGGACAGCCGGATATAGTTGTGGCTCTGAAAAGCAAGTGGTAAACAAGCACTTATCTAGTAAAAATATTTCATAAGCTATTTATAATTATAAAAGGAAGTTGAAATAGAGATTAATTTGGGAAATGACGAAGGACGAAAATTTTAGATCAGAATTCTGGATCACACTGAAATGTCGATCACATATGGAGGTTTTTTGAGGAAGGACTGAGCTCAAACTGCACATAAAAAAACTGATGCGTTGGGTGGGGGTTACTAAGAATGGACTATGAACGTGTTCTTCAAAGGGCAGATGTTTCGTCCGATTTCCAGTAAGGCGCTAGGGGGTTAGGCAAGTTCCTTTGATAGCAACACAGGTTTTCCTCGATTCAACTTTTTTACTTGGTAATCGATTCAATTGCTCGGCGTTATCAACTGTGCCTGGACCAGAACGGAATCGGTTCGAAAACTGGCGTTAACGAACCAATTCATGCAGTAGCATTTAATACTGCATTTTGAAAATTAGATATATTTTTAAGAACCACCGTCTTTATAATTATTCAGTATTTATCACATTTTTGGAGACCCTACATGTTAGGCTAAACGTGAAAATAAGTATGTCAGAATAGTTGAATTTTGGTCACACTCGGACGGTTTTCGAAAAATACTAGTAATACAGCGCGCAAACTACTTCAAATTGAAATAATTTCGAATAATAATCTTGAACCAGAGCAGAAGCGGGCGACAGAAGACAGGCGTTAAAAAAACAGTTAAATAACGTCTGTAGTTTCTATTACTTTTTGTTCATTAAAGGCGATAACCACGGTCTTTATTTTATTTTTTTTTTAATTTTTTGTTGGACACCCTATATGCAATATAAATATAAGAACTATTGTTCTAATGCGAACTCAAAGACTATACTGTGAAGTAAAGCGTGTTTGTCGAACAGAGCCCGAAGGGCAAGCAGTTATACGAACTCAAGAGACACCGGAAGGAGAGACGAACGCTACGTAACCTCAGGGCAGGGCCTTGAGAATTTCATTTTTACTACATGACAGTGCTACGTAGTATGTATCAAGAGCTCCACCCCCGCCGGAGCGCAACGGGGGTAAATAATTCAGGGCGATACCTGAAAAAGGGGATGTCACAAGTGCCGAGATAGAGTGACAGGGTGTGGTGGTGTCATTTCTTTTTGCCAACAAACTTTTACCGTATAATGCATCGCGCCCAAGTACCACTATCGCAGTGAAGTAAAAAGGAGTCCGAAA